>JBAMCP010000466.1:0-51085 GCA_037075105.1 Lissocephala sabroskyi | reverse complement strand
GATAACATGATTTGTGCTGCTTCTCCCGGCAAGGACGCTTGCCAGGGCGACTCTGGCGGTCCCCTGGTTGTCGATGACAAACTCGTTGGCATTGTGTCGTGGGGCGTTGGATGTGCTCACCCTCAGTATTCAGGTGTATATGCTGATGTTGCCGTTCTTCGCGGCTGGATATTGGAGGCAGTTAAAAAAATAGCCCTTTTAAAATGAACCACAAGAAGTTCCGAGCCCTATCCAAATCTAAATGACTAATAAATAATTTAACCAACTGCAAATCACTCTTTTTATGACCTTTACTACTTTTTATACCCTGTGCGTATGTATATTTTGGATGTGCGAGAATAGAAAAGGGAGCCCCGTAAACTCCCTGAAGTTTTGTCCAATATTGTTAGAATAATATTGATAAAAGTTGCCAATCTGCAACTCTTCTTTCAAGAAGGACAGCAGATCTATTGTCGTTGCCTATAAGTTGGCAGCCCTGTTTTTTTACCCCTTGTATAGCAAAGCGGGAGACACGAATCACTACCTATTATTCACAGCTAATACCGATTCCTCCTCAACCACCATTGATTTATGATGAAAATGAGTACCAATCCAAAAGTATTTTTACTTCCCACAACTTTCGCTATGAACGAAGGCTGTATTTTAAAAATTTCTATAACTATTCACTTTATATAATTAGGGGGAAAGAAAGGCGCTATTTCGAGAGCCCCTAAGCTTTATCTACCTATAAACCTATATATTATAACGAGTCGAAACCCCAAATTTGGTCTCTGAACTCCTTTTGTCCATATGCATATTTCTAGATCGGTTTCTCTTTTAATTTTAACTCATTGGTGGAAACTTTGGGGGTCCACAACACCTTTCTATATTAAATATTTTTGCATAAAACTATTATACCCTTCAGAACCCCTTTAGTGCTGCTTACACAAACAACAAGAGAGCTGCCAGTCCCAAGTGTTTGAAAAAGCGAACAAGTAACAGTCGAGCCAGCCCGACTGTGATATTCTTTGTGCCGTTGTAGTTTGGAATCAAAATAGTTCCTTTATTTTCTTTAAAATTCATTACTGAACTATGGCAGCCGATTTCAGATCAAATTATCATACCCTTGCACCTTTTAGTTCATAAAGGGTAAATATCTTAAAGATACTAGTATTCAATGCAACTTCACGTGCGGACAAATTGAAGAAAATTCAATTTAAAAATTCGATGATCGCGTTCCTCAATAAAGTGGTTAGTTAATATATTCCGCTGACAGGATTAGGATCTAACGGATATTGCTAACCTTTCTCGTCGGTAGCTTTGGATATATTGGCATTTAACAAATGTAAAGCTATAATTTTTAATCTATCCCAACTTTGTAAGTCCCCCAATTCAATTATTAGAAGTATTTGCTTTGGAATGCGGATAAGAATAAAGCCCATCGGCTTGAAATTGTATAAAAGGCGACGAATTTCTTTGACAAGGCATCAGAAATGTTCGCTTTGAAAAGTTTCCTCTTCCTATCCCTGACTGTCTTGGGGGCAGTCGCCCGCCACGCCCCGTCCTACTTGTTGAACGGACGCATAATCAATGGCACTGATGTGTCCATCGAACGTGCTCCCTGGCAAGTATCCCTACAACGCCCAAGACATTCTTGTGGTGGTTCCATCTACAACGAGAGGATCATTGTCACCGCCGGCCACTGCGTCGGAAAGAGCCTACCCGAAGGCCTCAAAGTCCGTGTTGGATCTACAAACCCCAACAAAGGCGGTCAACTCCATAAGGTCATCCGATCTCTGCGTCATGAGAAGTACACTGACGCTAAGGGTAATGCCGAGTTCGACGTGGCTATTCTGCTCTTGGAAACCCCAATTAAGTTGGGTAACAGCAAAACGACCCGAGCGATCGAACTGGCCAAGAAAACTCCAGCCGCAGGATCTGTGGCAACAGTTACCGGTTGGGGAGATACTAAAACTGGACCTGAAAGCCCATCGGTCCTTCAGAGTGTAGATGTAGACATCGTAGATCGTAATGTCTGCAATGAAGCCTACGGTTCTACTGGCCTTGACGTAACCGATAATATGATTTGTGCTGCGTCTCCCGGCAAGGACTCGTGCCAGGGCGACTCTGGCGGTCCCCTGGTCGTTGATCAGAAGCTCGTTGGCATTGTGTCTTGGGGCAAAGGATGTGCTGATCCAAATTACCCAGGCGTATACGCTGATGTTGCTGTTCTTCGCGACTGGATCCTGGAGGCAGTCCAAAAAATTACCTTTTTAAAATAACCAACAAGAAGATCCGAGCCCTATCCCAATCCAAATGACAAATAAATAAATTACCCAACTGCAAATCACTCTTTTTATGACCTTTGCTACTTTTTATACCCTTTGCTTATGTATACAAGGATATAAATTGGTTGTGCGCGTGCAAGCAATGTAGTAAATGGGAGTCGAAAACCCTCTGAAGTTATCTTTAGTATTGCTAGAATGATATTGATCAAAGTGGGTGCTTTGCCACTCTATTTTTTAAAAGGTTAGCAGATCTTTAGTCGTTTCGTATGAGTTGACAGCACTATTCATTTACCCCTTGTATGGTAATGCGAGAATAGCGTCATATCCAGTTACTCGCCACCCGCCCCACGACCACCACAGATTTTTAATTTACTTCCCTATCATTGATTCAAAAAATCGTGCTCAGTACCAATCGAAAGGAATTTTTTCGACATCTTTTTCCCAGAAACTTTGGCTCTATTTGAAAAATTGTACGATAAGGAGGAAGAGATGGGCGCTCTGCCAAAAAAATAAACAAAAACTTAATCATCCTGCAGTTTTAACAAATCGCAATCCCAAATTTGGTTTCTCTAGCTCGTTTGTTAAAATGAACAGACAGACAAACCGACATAGCCAGATCTACAAGTGTTTCTCGTTTAATTTTAAGATATTGAGGGCAACTTTGGGGTGTCCACGTCGATTTCTTTTCTATGTTAAATATCGTCGGACTAAACTATTATACGCTGCAGTGCTAAAAATGCTTTACTAGCAGTTAGGGAACTGCCAGCTTTATGGAAAATAGAGTAGCAGCTCCAAGTAATATTATTTTCTTTTAAAACAAATAAGATTGATAACTGAACTACGACGACCTCTTCAGATATACCTTAAATAAAATTATCATACCCTTGTACCATTTGGTAGATAATGGGTAAATATTTTGAAGATATTCGAACTAATTTTGAATTCAATTTCAAACACTGATGTCCGCGTTTCCCAATAAAGTGTTTAGTTTATATATTCCGCTGACAGGACTAGAATAAAATAGAAATCATTGCTAACCTTCGAAGTCGGTAGCTCTGGATATATTTAAAAAATGTAATGTTAAGATTTTTAATCTATGTATCAACCAACTTTGTAACTCCCCCAATTCAATTATTAGAAGTATTTGCTTTGGAATGCAGATAAGAATAAAGCCCGCCGGCTTAAATTTGTATAAAAGGCGACAAATTTCTTGGAAGCGGCATCAGAAATGTTTGTTTTGAAAAGTTTCCTCTTTCTATCCGCGGCTGTCTTGGGGGCATTTGTCAGCCACGCCCCGTCCTACTTGTTGAATGGACGTATAATCAATGGCACTGATGTGTCCATCGAAAGTGCCCCCTGGCAAGTATCCCTAGAAATTCCAAAACATCATTGTGGTGGTTCCATCTACAACGAGAGGATCATTATCACCGCCGGTCACTGCGTCGGAACGGAACTACCCGAAGGTCTTAGAGTTCGTGTTGGATCTACAAACGTCAACGAAGGCGGTCAACTGCATAAGGTCATCCGATCTCTGCGTCATGAGAACTATATCTCGTTTATTGATAAAGCTGAGTTTGACGTGACCGTTCTGCTCTTGGAAACACCCATTAAATTTGGCAACAACAAAAAGGTTCAAGCTGTCGAGCTAGCCAAAGAATCTCCAGCTGTAGGATCTGTCGCAACGGTTACCGGTTGGGGAAGAACAGAAAATGGACTACCTTCGGTCCTTCAGAGTGTAGATGTGGACATCGTAGATCAAAACGCCTGCAATGAAGCCTACGCTCCTTCTGGCCGTAATATAACCGATGATATGATTTGTGCTGCGTCTCCCGGCAAGGACTCGTGCCAGGGCGACTCTGGCGGTCCCCTGGTCGTTGATCAGAAACTCGTTGGAATCGTGTCTTGGGGCGGTGAATGTGCTGACCCCAATTACCCAGGCGTATACGCTGATGTTGCTGTTCTTCGTGACTGGATCTTGGAGGCAGTCCAAAAAATCACCCTCCTTAAGTAAGCCAATCCAAGCAACATGACCAATAAACAGATTGATCCGCTGCAACTCGCTTTCCTTATTGGCGTGGGTAACTAATCAGCTCAAATGAAAAGCATTTGAAGTATTCGCAATGGGGAAAACTAGCTCGGATGGGTGTAAAAAAAGGGCAATTAAGCTTTCCCCTAATTGCCGATTGCTGCATTTATTAGTCCGGCTGACTAACTCTAACTCAACAACTCGAAGGGCCATCGAGTGAAGCCCAAGGAAATAATAATATTTCCTTTACCGTGAGTGCCCTTCACTGCCGGCTGAGGCAGCAGACGAATCCCAACTTTCAGCAGAGCCCAACACATAATCAGGGCATAAATCTCAATCTGAATGGCAAGTGGAGGGGCAAGCCGAAATCGAGGCCACTTCAAAGGGCTGAGAGTGGAGGCGCCGGGGCATCCGTGATAGTGGCCCCGGTATTATTTAAAATCCCAGACCCTTCAAATTGCATTTTAATAGAATTTATTGCGCCAAACGATTCGTTGGCGCAAAATAAATTCCCACAACAGATCAGAACGGAATCCGGAGAGCCGGGCAAAAGGAGCCGGGAATAATTGTGCGCGACTGCAACACTTGACTTTCATGTTCTCGTGCTCCAAGTCTTCCATTCTCAAGAAGTTATGTTGATATGCAAAAGGATGCAATCCGAGCGACTGAATGCTTTATTACGCCGAACAGCGCGACTGCAGCGAGCAGGATGGAGGGCATTGGGGCGCCGAAGATAACGATGCCAAGGCTGGCAGGCTGAGGCCGCCTGGGCTGCTTGGCTGGCAGGCTGGGGCTGCTTGGTTGGCTCGGTGCAGCCGAGCGTATCAATTCAGCTATTTCACAATTCAAAATACAAATCCGTTGCCAGTTGCCAGCACTGCTGGCCTTCCACATCCACTTGCAATGGCTGAGCGTAAAAATTTATAACTTGGCTACACTCCAAAATGCTTAAATTACAATTTGCAATATATACGAATCTCTATTCACGCCCCTCAGTCAGTCAGTTGGCCAACCAACCAACCGACCATCCAGCCAGCCAAGCCGACAAGTTCGGTGGGCAACTGAGCATCCCAGGAAGCCATTTAGTTGGTGCAGCCAACCCGTTTGACTCTGCATGCTGCCATAATTTGCATCAGAGTCAACAAAAAGTGGTAATGCAGCCGGCAGAGAGACAGAGGCAAACTCCATTTTCCATTTGGGCCCGAATTGTTTGATTGTCTGGCCTGGAATTGCGTTGTAATTTTTGGGGCCGACAGGATGCAAATCACAATGGCAGAGAAAATATAAGTGCATTTGTTTATATATCGTAGAATTATTTTCCGATATGGAAACATTTATCCAATGAGCCTTTTTGTGCCCCTCCGCTGCACACACACGGACGGAAGGACGAAGAGATAATTTTATTTTTGGGAACACAAACGCCAACAAATGATGATAAAATTTCGCCTCCCCAATTAATGACCCAAATATTTTCGAAAAACTTCTCCTCTCGGGGGAAATGGAAACAAAAATTGATTAAAAATATTCTACACTGCAAAACGGCAATTTCGTTGATTGTACTCGCCAGGGATGCACAGTCGAAAAAACAAATTAAATAATGTTATCAAGAGAAGAATTGAGATTTTTTACTGCAAAGGAAAAACGAATTCCTTGTGAGGGGTTTAAGTGGAGAAAATGATAAAAACCCTTCTCCCAGCAGCCACAGCACTTATCAGTATTTCGAAATACTGTTGAAAACTCAACAATCTAAATAAAGACCAACAGAAGAATCTAACATCAGTTCTTTTTGAGTTTTCGGAGCAAATAAAAACAACAATAGATCTCAATACACAAAAGCTAAGGTCCTGGATCAATTTGACTCTGGGTTAGCCATTCCCAGAGATTTTAAGCTGAGGCATATGTTATTGGTTGGTACAGAAAAGAACCTCTCTTGAAAAACAAATTGCCAATGCATCCGATAGCTTGACGGGTAAAAAGAAACACCAAAAGAATCACAAAATATTATTCAGAGACACAGAGAAAAGATGCACTAAAGACAGAGAGAAACGTACAGATTTTCGATTAAGTCTGTAGACTCCAACCAGTCACAAGTTCAGTTAAGGTTTAGAATATTAGCTTCCCAAAAATAATCAACGTTTTAAGGCAATTTAAGTTAACAACGTAATTAAAACTTCTTGGAGAAGCTGTTTGCCCATCGCTCTGCTTAATCTCTTATCGATGCTATCGATTATCGATGCTATCGATTATCGAATGATCAGTGTTCCAACTGCAAACGAGGGCTGCAGAGAGTAATTAGCCCCGGCGGGTTGAATTTATCGTCAGTGAGGTACAATTTTATTTTAGTTTGATAACAAGACCGAGAACAATTGTGCAGCCCTGGTTGGGTACGGTAAATGCCAGCAGTGCGTATTATTAATACGCCCTGTGAGCCCAAATAAATAAACGTCATTTTGGACCGGACATTCAATTGTTGCTGCTGCTGTCGTTGTTGTTGTTGTTGTTGTTACTGTTACCGTTGTTGCCTTTTTCAAGAGGACATATTCATTGTCAGCAGAACAGTAAGCGGCCGTTAAAATTGGCATTGTTATTACCGTTGTTTTCTGTTATGTTTTTCGGGTTTTATTGTTTTATACTTTATCCCCACTACCGGGGCCACCTCACCCTCTCCTTCTCTCTCTCTGGTCTTCGCTTGCGCAGCGGTTGAAAGCACAGCTGCTGTCATGTCACCCTGATAATTACAACCCACTCAGCACACAAACACACCAGCACACAAACAGACACAACAAGCGCACACGCAACGACGGAGGATGAAAGAAAATCCTGGTTACACCTGCAGTCGCCCGTCGGCGACCATTTTGTGCCATTCTCACGTCGTCAGGGGCCGCCGACACATTAAAATAAATGAGACTTCAGCGTAAGTAGTTGCCATTTCCCAGCCTTCCACAGGCGGCTGGCAGGTTAGTGGCGAACTGCTCGATGCTCTGTTGGTTTTTGTTATCCCTTTAAATTGAAGCGCAGAATTTCCACTGAAATTACGCGTAAATTACAATGCATAACCCGGCGCCTGGCGTCCTGGCTTTGGCTTGACGTTTCACGCATTCCCCGCATTTGCATTGTAATGAAAAATCTGCAGCAGGTGCAACAGAAGCTTCAACCAACATCGCCCGGTCGGTGGGTTGGTGGGTCGGTTGGTCGTTCTGCAGATCTGACCTCGTTGGACGGAATGAGGGTCGGCCGAGTCGCTTAATTACATTGTGCGACTCATTGAGATGCCTTTCATTTGGCGACAGTGCTTCTCGGATGCCGGGGATTGGGTTTCGATTCGTTAATGTTATTTAAATTGAACTTTTGGCCCGGCTTTCGGCAAGTTAAATGAAATAAGTGCCGCAAACAAGATGTCAAAAGAAGCACACTGGCGAAGGCCGAAGGACGGAGCTTAAAAACTTTTAAATTTAAAGAAAATTCCACTAACCCATTGAACCCACCAGACAGCCCGTCCTTGGAGACTGTTGCTCAATGCCAGCCATGTGGGTGTGTGAGGTTTTGAAATGGCATCATAGTCACATCAGAGCTGGCAATATGCCATGAGGACCTCAACTGGCCCCGGCCCAAGTCAACAAAGGCGATGAGGCCAGGAGCCCAGGAGCAGTGACAGCTGCGGCGGCGATCATAACCGGCAAACGACAATCACCGTGGGCGCACACGATTTAACGCCCCGAAGTAGACTATGAATTTTTATGGCAAATTTGCTGTTTTTAATTTCACAAGGAAAGGCAAGAAAAAAGCTGCCAAAAAATGGCAACTGGGCCAACAGCAACAGCACTGGCCATATTTTTCGGCCCCGCCCACCTGTCAGCCATATCCCGGTCACCGGCACGGCCCTCTCTCCCCGTCAGACAGCATGTGTCAGTCAACGGCCAGCCGAGGCGGTTCAACGCGCCCCGTAGGCGTGGCAGGAAGACGAGTCGCCCCCCGCCCGGCCTGGCCCCAGCGGCCTTTTAATATTTATGGCGAAAATGCAAAATTAATGACGTGTGACGGCAAACTGTCGCTGAAATGTGTCAAATTAAAAGAGACGCTCCGAGGAAATCGTGAATTTAATAAAGCCCAACAAATGTCCGCCCATCAACAGGACGAGAAAACCAGAGAGAGAGTGGAAATGAGATCGTCCTGGGAGTTTCATGTTTCATTTCTGGCTCGAATTTTTAGAGAACAAGATCAAAATTACTACATTCGAAATTTGTCAAAGAGATGTTCAATTATCAGCCCACGTGCACCGATTGCTTCTATCCGAAGTGCAAGCATCCCTGGCCGCTGCCGCCAGAGGTTAAGGAGCAAGTCCCGAAGGATCTGGACAAAGCCAAGCGCCTACTTTTAACCAATTCGGTGCTCAAGGAGACCAATCGGTACCGGGCTATGCACTGCGCCCGACCTCTCACTCTACTCGACGACATCACCCACTTTGCCCAGCAGTGGGCCGAGGTGAGAATAGCAAGGATTAAAAAGAATACGGGGCCACTAATCGATTTTGTTGCTTAGTATTTGCGGGACCATAACTTGCTGGAGACCCGACCCAACCCGATATTCGGGGAGAATATTATCTGCGCCCGGCATGACCACATGTCCGTGCCGAGGATCATACGGCTGTGGTTCCAGGAGAAGTTCAACTACAACTTCGACCAGCCGGGCTTCAGTTTGGACACCGGCCATTTCACTCAGCTGGTGTGGCGCGAGTCTCAGTTCATTGGGATCGGCGTGGCCTGGGAGTAAGTCGATAAATGAGCCCTTTCAAAGGATTTTAAACTATTATTGATTTCTTTAGCGAACGGAATGTGTGGGTGGTTTGCAATTACTACCCGCCCGGCAATGTGTACGGGCACTTCAAGGAGAATGTCCTGCCGCGCAGACTGATGATCTCCGACTCCGAGTCCGACGAGAAGGACACGGTGCGTTCGCGACGGGCCAGTCGTCGTAGCCAGGCCAAAGCCACCGACCCAACCACCACACGAATTAGTCGTCCCTGTCGAGGCAGCCGCGTTAGCCGAGTCAGCGCCTCCCACGAGGCAGCCCGTCAGGTGCGACCAAGTGAGATGTACCGCTTCCGGGACACGCCCTACCCACCGCCCAGCACCTGCCCCGAGTGGAACTTCGAGAAGGCCGATCCCAATGTGTTCAAGGCACTGAATAAGGAGAAGTGCCTGCACTCCTGCAGGGCCGAGAAGAAGAAAGCCGCCAGG
This sequence comes from Lissocephala sabroskyi, assembly GCA_037075105.1. NCBI lineage: Eukaryota > Metazoa > Arthropoda > Insecta > Diptera > Drosophilidae > Lissocephala > Lissocephala sabroskyi. The sequence continues at coordinate 41,555 of JBAMCP010000466.1, read as the reverse complement.
GGCAAGTCCCGAAAGAAATCGGCCACTTCGACGGCCGTCAAAGAGAACGTGGAATAAAGAATAAATTTAAACACTCGATGTATCTGGGCCTGATGTTTTATTGGAGTCTTGTGTGCGCGGCGGCTGCAACGATCAGATTTTCTTGGGAACATTTTCCCTAAACTGCCCCACCACATTCCCAGGCGGATTGTAATTGCACACGACCCACGTTCTGTCCGCCCTGCAAACGAAGTCGATGAGAGCGAAGCCTTGGCAAGCCGCGGGACTTACTTTCGGGCCACTCCAGAGCCCATTTCCCTGGACCCCTTCCAAATGAGCTGCGTGAAGTGGCCGGAGGTGGGCGTGAAGTCGGCCTTCTCGAAATTATAGCTGTTGATCTCGCGGTACCACATGTCCACCGGCAGATCCCCAGTCACGTCCATGCCGCCTGAAAGAAAGATATTCTCCCCGTACTTTGGATTCGGCCTATGCTCCATAACATTCTTATCCCGCAGATGCTAAAAAGAAACAAGAATCTTTACCCTCAGACTGACAAAGAGACCGCAAAGCCTGTACATTGGCCCATTCCTGGGCGAGCTTGTTCAGTTCGTTGTTGATGGTCAGGGCCGGGCAGCCGTGCATGGCGCGGTACTTGTTGGTCGTGGCGAAGACCTCCTTGAGGAACTGATCGTTGTTGGCTTTGGTGTCCTGGCCCCTGGGTCCTACAGCCCGTGCATGTGTGTTGGGTATGGGAGCCGGTTTCTTCGCCATGAGCACAGCGTGCACTTCTACCGGAGCGGAGACAATCAGGCCCAGATTTGAATACACAAAACGAACTTCAAAATTTCATAGCATCGACAGGCAAGACTACTGAGGTCGGCCTAACTGCCTGCCCCACCCCCCCCCACCCCTCATTTACTGCTTTGAATGCAAGGGGAATTAACGCCCTTGATTGATACCATCAGGAGCAGGCGCCCGAGGGGCTCGTCTATCTCGACGTACATTAGACAGTTTACAGCCTCAAAGTGACGGGCCATCAGATGCAAGGTGGCATCGTTGCCGGCCGTGATGGATGGCGAAGCCAACGTGACGTATGAGTGATGAATGTGTGTAGGCGTTTTTTATTCAATGCCTGGAATTATTAATGAACAGCTGGGCCCGCACCCAGCCAGCCCCGCTTAGCATCGAGTTCAATTTGTGTTAATTGTAAATTAAGTCGAATTCAGAGACGGGGTTGAAGGGTTGGCAGGACTCGCACCTCAATTACAGTTGCTCACCCGAAAGTGCCATTTATCATTTATTTATACAGCCCACCCGAAATTCCAAATGCCTGGCAAATATGTGCAAAGGATCGACTCTCGTAGGCTGGCACTCGGCAAGTGTGAATCCTTAATCAGTGGGCATGGCAAATGTAAATCAACGCCGTTGATGGCTTTGGCCAGCGCAGATTAAGCAGGCAACCAGCAGGCGGACTAACGGTATTTATAGCCCGATCTGTGGGCGGCAAATTATAGCAGATATCCACCTGCTCAATGCCATTAATGATTTATATATTTGCTACGGCACACGAGCACCGTCAGCATCATTAGCATCCTGGCAGACCGACACTGCCTGGGCGGCCAACGAAGCCACTTTAAAGCCGTATGGAAGTTCTGGTGCAGTTGAGAATTTAATTAATTTCATAAATTCCGCAAATGCATTTCGCAGAGATGAAATTTCATTCTTTATTGCGCGGCTCAATCGACTGGCTGTCAGGTGTTGGCGCGCATGTCCTTCCACCGATTTGGGCATTTAAATGCAATCACGAATCACCGCTGCAAATAATGCCATTTCAGCTGGTCGCCGTTTGACGGTTAGCGATCTCCTAAGCGAGCTCAGCCCGAAGCCAATAAGCGCACCGGTAAGTCATTTAGGTTGGCCAGCAACTGACAGGTGGCCGGTAAACCTTTCCTATGATCCGGTGTCATCGGCTGCCCCCTGCGGCAGCTCCCGATGCAATTCCATCTCCCGTGGAGTTGCCAGTAATCCACTTTGCTGACGTCCTCTTACTTCTTTAGGGCTCTCTGCCCGGTGTGTGTGTGTCCATTGGAGCCGTAAACATTTTAGCTTCCATGACCAAAGGGGCAGCAAACACACACGCCTAACTAGAGGTCGGCGGGGAAAGAGCCGAAAGCGCCTATGGCGGAATGCAATTTTCAAAAATTTCAACGCTGCGCCGACGAGCCTGGTGAAATTGTTAGTGCCGCGCCCCTTGGCTCCCCCTCCCTTGGCATTCGGCCGTCTGCCTGGCCATTGAAAGTCGCTGATGCAGCCTCCGGAAAACATTTTTCTATAGGCAAATGTTTTGTGAACGTGAATTGCCAGGGGGTGGATGGGTGAGCGTGTGTGTTGGGTGTGTGTGGCTGTGCATGCCATTGGTCGCCGCTATTGAGGTTTGCCAAAATATGCACAGCATTTTTAAACGCACCGCTTTTGGTTGCCCATTTGCCGGGCATTTTTCGGGCTTCTTTTTTCTTTTTTTTGGCTGCTGGGGCCACTGAAAAGCGGCGATTTAAAAGTTGATCAAGTCGCTTCCCCAAATTGAATGCCGATTTTATAGACTGACAGTTTTTTCGCACTGATTTTCCTTTTCGCTGCGGGGTTAATTAATTTTCCTTTCGGCCTTTTAAAGAGATTGCAAGTGTCCGGCATGACGAGGGCCAATTAAATGCCAACAATCGATCTACCCAACCCGACACAGAAGCCCATCGATATGGACGTCGATTCGCCCGATGTGTTCATATCATCAAATGTATATAATTCAATTTTTTTCGCATCGGGCAAATCGACGGACGCTGTTGCATGCAAATAAAATTGCACCAAATTCGCATACTTTAAATAAATGACCGCCCATAAATGGCCACGCCTCGGCCCACCCATGGAGCGGCGGCGGGCGAGCGATTGGCTCTTTGGCTCCAATGGCTGCTATAAATCATGTCAATGCATTTGGCAGATATGCGAACCGAAGGAGGCGAAAAAATTCTATGGGGAAGCATTTTTATGGGTCGCCCACAGAAATAGTTTCGAATTGGAACAAAATTTCAATATATTCCCAACACCAAATGCATTAATCATACGCACTGTGGACGACATATGCCAGACGCCCCCCATCACCCACAACCAAGTCCGCTCGATCCTAGAGAACTTTAGGGGTGAATTGCAACGCAAGTTGACATTAATTGAAATAACTTTAAACTCCCTCCCGCCCAAGACGTCCTGCAAAGATTTCTCGAGTAATAAATAAAGCAGACACCAGACCAAATTTCGATTTACATTTTTATGCTTGCTGGTAACTCGGGGCTGCCCTGCTGCAGCTCACGTACTTCGCATAAATATTTTAATTCAACGGCAAATTTGCTGATAGTTTTATAGCTGCCAATTCGCAGGCCAAGAGAAAAGGATTTCTAAATACATTATATTCGTTTTCTTTGAAGGAAAAGCGCACGTTAAAAATGTCATTTGTCTCTAATGAAAGCTAAGAAATGGCTTGAAATAACTTCTAAGCAAAGAATACATTCGTTTTTATGCGAAGCTGATGCATACGATAAAATTTCTTGTGTTTTAAGACACATTAAACTTTAATTTGAATACATCTAATAACAAATAATTGTTTGAGGACCCGGCAAAACGATCAAATTAAAATCTTAACTCCGATTTATAAAATCATTTTAAATACTTATTTAAATATTTGAAAAATCGCGCCCAAATCGGTGAGTTGCCAACCATACAGAGCTGCGCGGCCCAGGGTTGATCAGAATAATTATCGATATCACCAGTCAAGTGATCGAGTGAAGGCGAAAATGTAAATAAATTACATCGTTCATTATTTGATGCTTAAATACATTATTGCTTATTACCCTTGAAATAATGTGAAGTATTTTTTATCCGTCATGATTTTTTAACTCTTTCGCAATACATCAAAAGATATAAATTGGTTAAATCATTTCAATATTTGAAAAATCCCGCCCGAAAAGGCAGAGTTGCTTGCAATAGAAACTGCGCGGGCCAGGGTTGAATAGAATTCATATCGATATCGTCATTCAAGTGATCGGAATCCGAAGAGATACATAAAAAATATTGCTTCCCTTTTTAGTATTAATTTTTTCAAGCATTTAATTATATAACAAATGCCAGCCGAATTGTTTATCTTGATAAAAAACGATAAGCAACAATTGTGAATTATATCGGTGAGTTATTAATTATATAAATAATTAAAAGAAAGTGCAGCAAGGCAGCGTCGGAAATTTCAGAAGCACAGAACTATGAATTGGAATTGGTAAGCCCCCAAATCGAACCAAAGTCAATGTAATTAATTATTTTTCCTATAATTTCAACTCTGCCGTGGTCAGTTCCTTTTAAAGACTTCTAACATACAAGCAATTGGTTGGATTCCCAAGAACATAATCATTGAGTTGCTTTAATTATGTTATACTCATAAATTTATGTACCCAAATTAACACATCCACCAAAAAAGCTAAAACAATATGAAAAGCGATACATATAAGCCCTCAAATGGATTTAAAAACTTTCCCACCTAAAGTTTTAAATATTCAATGCCAAAGTCCTTTGGTCTGACTTAAATAATTTGAATTGCAACCAACCAGCAAATTGTAAAAATATTTGCTAAAAGGAATTCAATGTATTTGCATAAATTCCATAAAAAAAATACCAGAAACTTCAAAAGAAAAATCAAAAACTGCCATCCATTATAAAAAAGAACAAATCCGCAATATTTTTGCTCCCCACACGAACCTCCTGCACGCCAATTATGGAAAACTGTTGCAAGTAAGCAAACCAAATAAGAGACAGCAACAAATTCCCATTACAAATTGAACTTATTGAATTTGCATTTGTTTTTCAAACTTTCCACGCTCCAATTGTTGCCTGATTTTTCGCAGAGAGACAGCAAATCTGCACTGAGAAAAACCGGCAGTGAATTTATGAAAGCACAAATAAATTCCAAGCCGAAATTAATAAATAAAATTCCAACAGAAAAATTCTACAACGGAATTTTGTAGTCCTTTGAAATTCAGTTTGTTTAAACAAACCCGAGCTTCCCCTTGTGGGCGGGTCCAGGACTCCGGCAGACAGAGCGAAATGCAAATTACAAAGCATCAAAAGGAAGTGCATCAAGGCACAAAGTGTAAGGAACAACATGTGTAAATATTTGCCAACTCGAAAATAGTTTCATTCGTTGCCTCGGCACGAAGAAGCATCAGCGTCCTTTCCACCAACTGAAAAAAGAAACCCCCAAGGACGCAAACAGCAAAGAGAAAGAAATCATTTCGATTACCTTCAGTTGGCTGTTTCTGTTGCTATTTGTGCTCCATTGGGATGCAATTAAATACCGTGCAGCGGGTGCTCGGTGCTCCACAATGCAATCCTGGCAAATTAAATAAACGGCAGCCAAGGTGTGCGTTTTATTTTTTTTCCCAGCTTTTCGTGGTGCTTTTTCCACTCTCGTGCATATTTGGCTAGCCGGGATTTTTGCCGGAAGTTTCTTCATTAATAATGGACATGGAGGCAAGCACAGCTCGATGGTTGCATTTAATTAAAAATCAAATTGTTTATGGCAACTTTGGGGGCATTTGTTCGCCTGTCATTCACACTCGCCTGGGTCGCCCGTTGGTCTTACTCTTGGTCTTGGCCGTTTTGTAATAACTTAATGTGTTTGCCGTTGGCTAATGTGTGGATTATGGGCGGAGGAAGTTGATTTACCTGCGGGCTGTTTGGCAAATTGTATTTGCTTTGAGTTCCTCGGAAGCAAACAGCTACCACAAGGACACAACAGGATAATCTGGGACAGACTGTGGCGCGTTGACTTGGAAATTAAACACCTTTAGTAATTACTCGGATTCCTTTTGCAAACTGCAGAATGCCAATATCAATCATACGCCTATCGAAGCAGAGCCGAAAATTCAAACTCAATTTACCAACAATTTCGAAAAAGGTCAGTTTTCAATCAAATTACTCGACCGACTTCAGTCCTTCGCACGAATTTTGCCAACTCATAACTCTAACACCCCGAGGTCAGCAGCAGGACTGCCGGACTGCCAGGCGATTGATTGAATTAAGCCAATTTCCATATGCAAGTGGAGACCCAGCAGGGAATTCGCCTCACGTAAGGGAATTGCTGAAAAATGCTTTTGCACAAAGTTTACGTCAGGCCGTCCGACACCCGGCGCTTTGCTGTACGTGGACGACGAAGGACGACTCCTTTTCAGGTAGTCATTCCAAGATGACAAGTCAATGATCCCCAGAGGGTTGATAATCGCATTCCCCAGGCCCACAATCATTAAATCATAAGCCAGTGCAGCCTGCACTCAGCCAATTAAATGCCAGGACTTAACAGGCCTCGGGCAGGAGCCCTGCACCGCCCACCGCACTCCCCACTGGCATTGAGTGATAAAGTGGAGGCGTCAAGTGGCGGCTGCCCACAGCCATTGAATGATAACAGTGAATGCAATTGCATCAGCGGCATTAAACTAAATTGGCCAGCGCGCCGAGACCGGCAGACCGAGACCCGCCCAACCGCCGTCTTCTATTCGAGCCGTAAATTGAAATGAAAAAGCCCTGCCAGCGCCCTGAACTGCCAGCCGCCATTCAGGCATTGCCAAGTTCTCCGCAGGGCGTTCCTGGGAGGGCGGAAATACGCAGGCATTTCCGTCGTGGCCAAGGTTCGACTTCCTGCCTGGCAATGGCATTATCGTTCCACCCTTTGGTTGGCTGGGCTGACGAGATGCAGCCGCTGATTTGCCTGCGGAATTTATGATTATTTCTGGCCGTTTTAATTTGCTTAGCCAGCTGACGGGCGGTCGGGCTTTAAAACCAAATAGTTCCCGACCGAACCCACTCATTAATTCCGGGCACGCGGCCGCTGCTGGGACCCCAGAGATACCGCCAGTAATAAAACAAAATTGGAAAACATATAAATCAGTGGGTGAAGAGCCCAGCGCCTTTGGCACGTGTTGTTGTCCTCGCCGTCGGCAGTTCTCGAGAGGATTCGGCGGCGGCCTTTGGCGGCTTGGGACGAAACGGGGCGACAGGTGGGTCAAGGGGCCGGAGTGCATCGGTTTCTTGTGTGTGCCATGTCACGTTGTAAATCTCATGAGGACAAACACGGCCGTCAAAAGGACACCCGCAAATACCGAAACCCTTTCAAGACTCCCGCCTGCCCCTCGGCTGGGAAAGCGGGTGTGGTGGGCCAACCGAGCGATCTCTTGCGGTGGCATTATAAATTAAAACACGTCAACACGGCCGCCATCAACAGCTGCGGCAAAGGCCAGAGGACTTCAAACAGGACGCTTCTTTTGAGGGCAGCGATAACCTGATGTCCCAGAAACACTTTCCTTAAGAAAGTTTTCATAAAACAAACACCCAAAATTACCCATAAAAGAAGCAACCCAAACACCTTTTATTTGATATTAGATTAGGATAATTGTTGAGGTCAACAGACCAGAATAACAGGAGTAATCAGGAGTCTTTAATGGCCGACACTAATAAGCTGAGTTTTCAGCACTCAAAGCTGTTCGTTGGGGAAAGTTTTGAGCCCCAGATTCTCATAAAATTAACTCGCCTCATAAAGGCTAAAAAGAGCAACCCGAGAAGCTTTAATTTTCCCGAGATAAATCATTTTAAAGTTTAGTTTTCGAAACAAAGAAAATGATATTGCTTAAACTTTTAATTTAATACCAGAATCTTAGAGAAAGTTGCTAATCTCGGAACTTGAGTGAGTTTATAAGATTCTTCTTGATTCAAAAAAATCTTGGGAAGCCTCTAAAGAAATAAAACAATTGATGAGCTACAGATCAAGCCAGAGTTGCCTGCAGAATCAGTGCAACAAATCTGAGAAATCTGGCAATAAATCTTTCTTGATAATTATCGAGTTTAAAACTCCTAACTGTCTTGTCTGTCTGTCTTTTCATTTGTTCGAAAAAACGGAGCTGTTCCATTTTCGACCGCAAATTAGAAAGGCAGAAGGAACCGCTCTTAACATTTTGTCTTTCTTTCCCAAGCCTTTCTGTCATTTGCCAGGATTCCTTGGCTATCGAATCCCCTTTTATCCTGCCTTGGACAACCCTGTTTTCCTGATGCCGGCAAAGCACTGCATGCTGCGTGCACAAAGCTGTCTTCAATCAGCCGAAAAACCAATTAAAATCTTCACCACATCACTCATTTCCTTTTATGGGTGAAACTTTACCTTGGCAATTTAAATTCCATGGATCTGAGCCCACCCCCTGCCGTTTTTTGCAGGCATTCAATGCGAGTTAATAATTCAATCCATGCAAGGAAAAAAAAAACCCTGAGAGCGGAAAATGCTGGGGCAGTCAACAAACTTTGCTCGCCACATGGTGAGCTAAATTTTCTATTCCCAGCCAACGGCCCCGAGAGCCAACTAACTGCATTTATGTAAATCTTCTTGCCGAAGCCAAGAAGTAACTCGAGAAAAGCCCCGGCTGATGGCTGAAGCTCCTTGGAATGTGTGTGCGTGGGTGTGTGGAACTTTTATGCCTGCTGGGATGACTGCAGCTTAATGGCTGTTTGGACAAAAAATTTCCAAGCCATTGGATAATGCAAACTATGCAATATAATCGCCTGATATATGCCTAATCTCTGCCCGGAAACTTTTGCCAGCCAAGGATGGCGCCCGGCACTTTGGAGAGTCAATTTCAGCGATTAAATTAAGAATGCATAACTTGCCGGTCCAACAGCCGGCAACGGCCAAAAGGAAGCTTCTCACCAGCCGACGCTGTCCAACTACTTTTGATTTTTATTAGCCATTCCGCTAGACTGGCCGGCCGTCTGGCCATCTTTCATTCGGGCGGCCGGCCAGTGGCCAAGCAGCTGCTACTTATCTGCCTTTTCAATTTGTGATTTGCCTCATTTTTATTTTCTGGCTTTTGACTCGGCTGCCCCCCGTCTACTGGCCTGTGCAAATGTTTGCTGCAAGTTGAACATGGAGCCCGTGGCCGGAACGTGCTCCTGGCGGCGGCGGCCTCCTGGCTGCTGTCTGACGGACTCCGCCGTATTTGTTCTTCTCTGTTTCTCCCTGGTGTTTTTTTATGGATTTTTTGTTTAGTTGTGCGGAGGATGGCAGGCCGGTCATGTAATTTCTGGCCAACAACTTTCCCATTTTGCATTTGCAAATAGTTTTCATAAATGCACATTGTTCCGAGGTGGCCCTCTCGGCTGTTGTTGCTGCGCTCCTGCAGCTGCTGCTGGGCACCATTTGTGGCTGGTGCAACAGCACTTTGCAGCCCCCAGAGAGCGGCAGGGTGGCGCGGTGGGCGGATGATGATCCTGCCGTTTGGGGGCCGTGGGAACGGACATCGCTTTTAATTTGCTCAAATGCGCGAAAACACGCGAAATATAAAAGCCAAAGGCCACCACGTCGCAGCTTAACAATAACGAAAGCGGTTGTATGAATCCTTGTTGGCCACACCAACAACAGACACGGACAGGACATGCCGGACACGGAACCCGGCACACACACAGCATAAAACCGCCGGCAGCAAGTTGCGCCGGCACACGCGGCAACTTCTGTTCGGCTGCACTGAATGCTCCTCGCTGCTTTCTGCTCCTGTGGCCGGCCACATAATTGAATTAAGGCAAAGGACTCATTCTCACGCCGATGCGAAGGGCGGGGGACGGGGGGCAGATGGGGTTGTTTGTTTGCCTGTTCAGTTGTTTGTTTGTTTGCTTGCTTGCTCTTGATGCTTTTAAAGTTTATAGGAAGTGACTTTTGCCCAAGGCAACAGGAGGGGAGAGGCGAAAATTCCCTGGACAGAAGGCAATCAGAGATAGTTGGCTGCCTGCCTGCCAGCCTCGGTATTTATATAGGCCTTTCTGGGGATCACAACTTTAAATGCCTCAAACAATTGCAGACAGAAATTTCCAGAAGTTTTGGGCTTCAGAGCAACCGCAGAAAAGATTCTTTGATAAGAGTCCTCATACCGCAAATAAAAGCTTTTAATTTTCAATTTCTAGGACTGCTAGTATACTAATTTCATTTAATGAATTTGCAGCTCCGTCAGGAAGACTTCCAAGCCAAGCATCATTCGAGAGAAGCACAAAAGAAGATCCAGAAATCCCAAGTAAAAACGCTTCAAAGACTTAACATTGGCAAATTCCAAAGAGCTAAAGAATTTGTTTATCTCCTCTCCACAGATTTGCCTGAGGGCGCTTGGATTTGTCAGCCTCTTTTGGTTTTCTCATCCCCCCTGGATCTCTTCGAAAAATCTATCAAACGCAAGTTCTGGCTATCCATTTCCTATAGGCCTATTGGACTATGAAGTATAAAATTTCCCATCCTCAGGTCGTTTTAATGCAAAGCAAAACATATAAAAGAATTCAAGCAGAACCTCCCACATCCCGGCAGCAGCAACAACAACAGTCGAAAGGGAAAGAAAAACAAAACCCAAAATCTTTGGGTTTCAACGTTAGGCCGCCCAAAATTGTTCAGTTCTCTTGGGAAAACCACATGACACACTCAACCTGTCAGCGCACAAACCCGCAGCCCACAATCCCCAGCAAGCATTCAGTGGACAGCACAAGAGGCCACTGTCGGCAGAGAAGCCTGTCCCAGGAGGAAACATCCCCCAAACCCAAGCGGAGATTTTAGTTTAAAGAAAGGAGTAAAGATTCCAAAAGACTTGAGTGCCCTAAAGACGGGACTGGAATTGTTGACATGTCTGGAGAAACTTAGGAACAAACCTAAGTCTTCCCCAGCTCAACCCTAAAGACGGGACTGGAATGGCTGAAGTGTCTAGGAAACTTAGGAACAGACTTAAGTCTGCCCCAGCTCAACCCTAAAGACGGGACTGGAATAGTTCACATGTCTAGGAAACTTAGAAACAGACCTAAGTCTTCCCCAGCTCACCACATGTTGGGGCTTGGAAAAACGCAAAAGACTTGAATGCCCTAAAAACGGGACTGGAATAGTTGACATGTCTAGGAAACTAAGTAACAGACGTACATAAGTCTGCCCCAGCTCACCACGAGTTCGGGATTGTAAAACGCAATACTCCGTTTGGAGGTTAGGAAGGCAGAATCCCACAAAGAATATAAAGAAGACACTTACCGAAAGCATTGATGGTCTGCGTTGTTGTTGCTTTTGTCGCATTACGAATCGCGCGATTTACCGTTTAGTTATGTTGTTTTTCGGTGATTACATAGCAGCACCTGCATCGGCTTGGAACACCTGCGCAATACATATGTACACGTCGTTATGTATATGGGAAAAAAAAGCACACACACACACGCGACTACAGCAAGCGCGGAGGTCCGTCTCGGGCAAACGATCGCGAACAACTGAAGGGCGGCCAAGGCAAGCGCAGCTTATATCGGGAGAACGTTTCTAGTTTGAAGAAGAAGAGCCAGCTTTGGCGTGGGCGTGAGAGAAGCTCAGGCCATGAGAGAGAGAGAGACGGGCAGAGAGATGCATATGAGGAGACGGAGAGACCATCGAAATTCGCTCCCGAAAAGAAGTTTCTAGTAGACGAGACTGAAGGAAATCGCAATTCTCTTCTCCAAATGCTTGCTGGCTTGTGGGATATAGAATTTCTATATGCTTCTGTATATCAGAGTGTGTGTATATTTTGGGCAAAAGAATCGCTGCCGAAACGCACACATTCCATGGACGAGGGGGGGGGAGGGGGGCCTAACCCATGGCATATTATGCATGCAATGGCCAGAAGAGGAATATTCAAAGCATTTAGCAACTCATTGTCCCTTTCAACAGCTGTGGCATCACCGCCACCGTCGGCAGCAGCAACAACGACCTGCAAGAAAATGAATAGGTTTATATTCATGGCACTCAAATTGTATAATTTAAGTTTCTACATAAAATCGCACTGCAAACTTGGAGCAGTTGTCGTAGGACAGGCAGAAGGACACACCGACAGACAGACAAAGGGGAGAAGAATGGAAAAGACTTCGTCATCTGACATGTGGAAACTTTTGTGGATAGCAGCAGGCCATAAAAATTCAAGCCTCTCCTTTGGTCTACAAACAGAAGCAGCACCAAGGAAACTACGCAGTGGATTTTTGCTGGACCAAAGGAATTAAGAATTTGAGATAAGATTTTGGGTTCGTTCAACCCGTTTAAATCTGTGCAACCAGCCGAAGGGATCTGGGATTTAAATATTTTAAAGTCCCCAAGCAAGCAGCCCACAGGACGACAGGCCGACGGACTTGCCAATAACAAGAAACACAATTCCCTCCCCAAAAAGAAAAGGAACAAACCCTTGAACTTGGGCGCCATAAAAGTGCTATAAAATTTTACAAATAGCAAAGATAGTAAAATGCACCACAGCCACAGCCACAACGGCCTGTCCTCGTATGAATGAGTATCCTTTTGTGGAGGCCTCCGTGTGTAGTGGGTGTGAGGCGGCCGCAAAGTGAGTGCGGATGGCTGGAAGTGGCCCGGCGAGGCAGGCCAAGTCGTTGTCCTTAAAATATTGTCCTGCCCAACGACAGAGAAACTCATTTGACGCCAGCCGAGGCGCCCAGACTGTGGCACACATGTTGCCACTTTCTTTTTATACTTTTCACCAGCAGCCCCGCACGCCGGCCATCATCCTTCCTGTCAGCCAAACAAAAGACCAAACTTACCAAGGACCGGAATCGATTTTCTTAACCCCCGCAGAGGAAGACTATGCAAGGACCTGGCTCACGGTATCTGTGTCTATTTTGATATCTTGATTCTATTTTAATTCTTGACCCTTTCCAGCAACAGGGCCACAGGACACTCAACCATCCTGCCGCCCCCGCCTGGAAACTGAGTTATGGCCCTCCAAGGTTTTTACACCAGCATTTTGTGCGACAAATTGGTCTTCAAGTTAAATCCACACCCCCGGATCCCCGGCAAGTGTAAATCGCATTTGCCGGCAACTGAAGTCAAGTGGCCAAGTTAGGTTGGCTGTCCTTCTGTCCGTCTGTCCGAGTGTATGTGGTCATGTAATAATGGTCATTAGTTTGCCTGGTAGCTTCACTTTACACTTGGGAGACATTTTCCGAATTGATTATGTGTAAACTTTAATTAAAATCATCCAAGCAAAGCCAGCCAACACCTATGCGTGCCGTCGTCCTTCTGTCGTCCATGCTGTCGGCTTTATAAATAATTTATAAGGATGAAATTTAAATGATCAAAGCCCCGAGCGGACCGACGAACAAACCCTCATAATCACAGCCGCCGAGCTGGCAAATTGCCGTTTACATAATCGAATGGAGTCGTCAAGGGTCAAGGGTTCGAGGGTCCTCGGCAAAAAAAAAAGGGACAACCCAAACGCTTTGCATGTCGGCCACTAGGGGCGGTCAACAAATCATCATCACCGTGGCCTCCAGGACTTCAAGAGTCAATTAGGCCAAGTCGAATGTATTGGCAATTCGCTGGGAATTTAAGCTTGTTTATTGACAATTCACCGCTGTCTGTTCGGCTGTCAACTAACCAAACAGGAATTCAGCTATAAATCAAAGGATAAACGAGGATAAAAGCGGGCAAATGAAAGGCTCATTCACCTTTAGAAGGAATTTATGCGCACGCTAAAAAATTAACATTCCAATTACAAAGTGTAAATGTAATGCGACATCGTGTCCTGGAATTTGCCACAAAATTGGTTTTTAATTAATTTTCTGCAGGACCCCAAACTCCTTCAGTCATCATAGGCATAGCCGTACTCGAGATCCGGGAAGTCGTTATTGATCTGCACGGTGTACTGTTCCGAGGGTTTGATCACAAAGGCCGAGACCACCAGTGGAAGGAAGACGGCCCACAGCAAGCGCAGCAAGGACTTCATGACCTCAACGAATCTTTTGAACGGTGAAGAATTTCAAAACTGACAGAAAACTGATGCCTATGCGATTGATTATAAGTTCTCCACATTTATTTCCATAGGCTTCAGTGTCACCCCTTCGGGAGCCAGCAGAGGAGCCTCCTGCAGGAGATGCCTTTTCCCCAGGGCATAGGGCGGTTTGTCACTTGTCTTCACATAAAAAGTCCCATTCTTGGGCTCGGAAGGCTCGCCGCCCATGCGGTACTCCTGCTCGTTGTCCAGCAGAATCCACACATCCTTGGACTTGCGCTCACAACGCGTGCCCCAAAAGCCCTGCGAGCTGATGATCGACTCGGCAAAGTAGTCGTGGGCCCGCCTATGGGAACAGCCATAGACATAGCACTTCTTCTGATCCCGACCAAAGTTGGGATAGAAGGCCGCATGGCCCACGGGCTCCTCGAAGCCGAAGCTGTCGCTGGTCTGGATGGACTCCACGTAGCTGGCGTCGCTGGCATCCAGGCGGTACTGGTCGTCCTGCTTGCGGAAGGAGGGACCGGCCGGGTCCAGGGCAAAGATCGTATTGAATCTGCTGGGCAGGATCTGCTTGCCGGCACTGCCGGCTATGTGGGCGCCCAGCGAGTGGCCGATTATGTAGACATCGTCGAACTGGAGCCCCGCCCGGTCGTGCAGATACTGGACAAACTCGGCGAGGACGAAGCCCAGATCCTCGATCAACTTGATCACCCCGAAGTAGTTGACATTCGTGGAGAACTTGCTCCAATCGCAGACGATGATGTTGTAGTCCTCGGGCCGCGCCCGCGGCGGCTCCTCCGTGGTGTCGTTCTCATTTGGGGGCTTCGTCAGCCGCAGGTACGCACTCTTCACATCTCGATTCAATGAGCCGGTGCTCTGACTCATCCAGCCATGGATAATGATTCTGTGGGATAAGATAAGCAAGGGTATTCAACAGTCGTTTAGTTTTGTGTCTCTTTCCACCGTGAGTCATTGATAAGCGTACGAAATTGAAAGGAAAGTGCAAAAGTGCCCGAAAACCAGTTTTTTGGGAGTGAAAAAACTCTGTAAAGCGATAAATTCGGTGAATTGGCGATTAGCCTATTTGAATGGGGGATTTTGGTTGGGGTCTCCCCTGCTTATCAGTAGCGTGTAAAATTCCATTTCCCTTTCCCAGATCGCGATTTGTTGGCGGAAGCCTCACTCACCTGGTCGGATGACGTCCATCAAAGCCCGACTGACTCAGCTTGTTATCATCGCCCGTGTAGATTTCCCGTCCGCAGTCCGGAAAGTCGCGTTTGAAAAGCAGGAAGCGCATCTTCGCCCGTCCAGGCCCCGAGAACGGCACCCAATGCTTGAAGAACTTCTTCCAGAAACGCACATCCACGACGCCCTTGTGCTTGACCAGTCGATGCTCGCAGTGGCCCTCGAACGGCGAAGCCTCTTCCATTCCCTCCTCCATGGGCCCCGACTCTGGGGCCGGAGCTGGCGTAGTGACAGCAGCAAGTGACCCTGGAGCAGAAAAGCGTAAGATTCTCGTTTGCTTTATTTATTTCGTGTCTTTCTCACCCACAACCACGACAGCTGCGGCTGCGATGACAACAGCCACCAAAGCGGGGAGTGTGAGTCTCATGGAGAAATCGTAGATTCGTCGGTCCGCCAGCCAAACTAGCGCGGGGCTTCTGACCCGCCCAATGGTCCGCTCGAAACTGAAGCGGCAATCGCCGCTCAGTTCCCCATTTTATCAGCAGGTGCTTGATCCCATCGCCTGCTCTTTTTCGCTCTCTTTGGGGTTCGACGAAGCGCTCGGTGCTCTTTTTCGCGCCTGCTCCGAGTCTCTGGGCTTTAATTTATTAATTGCCGTTATCATCACATCACAAATATTGTTTTGCTTAATTAGCAACGGCAAACGGATCGACAAATTTGTGTGAGAGACTTTAGGCCTCTAAAATTTTTCCATATTTGCAACATCTTTGGAAAGACAATAATGGGATAAGAGATTAAAAAAGGAATTTTATGAATAATTCTGGATACTTGAAGATCTTATTTCAGTATCCCCAAAGACTAGATCTTTTCAGAGGTCTTAGCTGGGAATTTTAAGAAAATCGGATCAATTTCTGCAATTTATTTAAACAGATCTTAGAGTTCTTTTGATATTCCGCTCAGAGCCCAAACAGAAATTTAATAAATAATTCTGGATATTTGTAAGTCTGTAGGTCTTATTTAAGTATCCCCAAAGACTAGATCTTTTTAAAGGCGTTACTTGGGAATTTTCAGAAAACTGAACTAAATTTCTGCAATATATTCAAAACAGATCCTAGAATTCTTCTGATATCCGGCAGTTTTATAAGAATTTTAGCGCAATCTTTAGAAGTCAAAAAAAATAATTATTTTATAGATTAATATAAAGTAAAGGATATATTATATTTTATAAATTCAATAACTTTTTCATCCACTTTCCTTCATCTGCCTTATGAAACTTTTAACTACAAGCTCAACTTTCTAGAAGAATTTCCCTCCAAAATAATCATCCCTTCTGGTCGACCTGACTAATCGAATCCTTTGGCAATCTCGCTTTCAACGACTTCCATTGAGCTTAATTGCTTGGCTCTAATCAGATTTGAATCTCGATTAATTATGCAGCAGTGCAAATAATTTATTTATGAGCCCAGGAAATGAAGCGACAAATTTCAGCCACTTAGCAAGTCAATCGCTCTGCCAGCAAAATGGCCTTCATCACAGCCCCGGCAGCCGTTGAAAAAAGGGGTGCCAGGGCCCCACCTGAGATGCCGGCAACCACCGCCACTACAAGGACCTCAAGGACCGGGCGTGTCGTTTCAATTATGTAAATTTGTGAGCCTGGGCGTTTAAGGTTGATTAGAAAATCCGCAAAAGCCCTTGAGCAGCCCGAGATTTCGAGTGGAAGGAGGCCGCCAGGTGATTGAAGCCCAGGCCGCAGGCAATCCTAACGTCAATCAATGCGGAAGCAAGGACTTGATTTTCATCATCAGCCAACCACTCTCGGTGTTCCAATTAGGCAAAAAAATTAATTGGCCAGCCGGAGGCGCCTCCGCATCGGCTTACGGCCGTTTAGCCTTTAATTCACCCGGAAAAATGTACTGCAGTTTTGGGCATTTTAACTTTGTGGTCCCTGAAGTGTCGCCAACTTTTTCCCACTGCACCCGGGAGGCTTCAGTGGAAAGGAATTTGCTATAAATTATTTTCCAAATAAAAACAAAGTCCGAGCCGGGAAGTCCAGCAAATTCTGAATGCCCTGCAGGTGGAAGCCTTTGAAGTTCTGCAAATCCTGGGCAGGGCATTTGGCCGAGGGACACTCACAAAAGCCGCTCAATGGGCGGCGGGCGGGCGGTTGGCAAACTTTTGACTTTTACCGAAAACTGTAAATCTGAAACTAACATTTTTAAGCATAACAAAGTGCGACGAGATTTTGCGAATAAATCTTAGCGCGCGGTGGTTTTTGGTTAAGTCAGGCAAGGCAGCAGAATTGTGGCAACCGCTGGGGCTTCGTTCGGGTCGACGGTGATGGGAACTTTGTACTTTTTATTGACTTAACGCAGTTTCGAAAGTGCTCGCCAAGTGTTGACAGCCATTTTCGCTTTGCTACTACAAATTTCCCAGTGTTTAGCCCAACGCAGTTGACAGGCCAAAGAAACTCCACAAAAGCAGCAAATAACTCAATTTCAAACACTCAACTGAAGCGATTTGCGCCAAAAGACACAAAATCTTTAAGTCGTCCCTAAAGTTGCGACAAAGTAGGTAAAGCAAATTACTTTCTTATGTCAGCTTTTCTAGACTTAAATATTTCCTGGTTTTTGTAAAACAATCGATTAATATTGGAACTTTTACATTTTGCTTTTGAAATTCTTGTGTGTTTAGAATGCGGCCATGGGTTTTGAAAATGTTATTGCCATTATAATTGCCACAGCCGGCTCATTCTTCGCCTTGGGCGCCTACTACCAACATCACGATGTCGTCAGGAATATACGAAAACTGGAGAGACGCAATCCCCATGCCTATTTCATTCGCCGCAAGCTTTACGCCTTGGTAAGCAATTCCCACATTTTCCATTCGCATTCCCAATAATTTTCCTTCTTAGTTGCATATTTTCTCGGCCAGATCGGATGATGAGAAGAACGAGAGTCCCCGCCGTCTGGGCGGTATAATGAAGTACGGATTTCCCAGCATGAACGAGCTCCGGATGAATGAGAACTACGTGACTTCGTTTGACCGCCGCAATTCGGCGATTCAGTGGATGTGCGAGCGAGTGGATGGCCTCTTCTCCCCGGCCGGCTCGCCAGGATCACCCCACTCGCCAGCCAACGAGCTGATGGACAGCCGCCTGTCCCCTCCCGACTACAACTGGAACATCCAGAAGGACGACCTGATGCATTCCTCACCGCCCACCCTCTCCATCCAGACCGAGGCGGCGCGGGTCTTCTTCATGTCGAACATCAAGCCATTCCTGAATCGTGGCCTCAATCTGAACATTTGGGACCGCCTGCTGGTCTACATCCATGAGCTGGCCGCCCGCCATGGCTCGGTCTATGTGTACACGGGTTCGATTTACTTGCCCAAGGAGAAGTCGAACACTTGGTTTTTGGAGTTCCAGCCGGACAACTCGATGATGGTGGCCGTGCCGACGCATTTCTTTAAGATCCTGATTATTGACCCCAAGAAGACGAACGGCACTCCCTATGCGGAGGCCTTTGTGGTGCCCAATGCCTCGCTGTCGGATTCGATTGACATACGCAGTTTGCTGAGTGATATTCGCGATATTGAGAACTCCACGGGGCTGGTGTTCTTCGAGGGCTTGGAGAGGAACTTCGTGAACACCCAGGTGACCAGCTCGCAGATGGGAAACTCGCAGATCAGCAGCCCGCAGTACACCAACGACCTGCGGCTGTCCAACACTTCGCGGCTGGTGCGCACCTAAAGGACAAGTGGGCCTGGGGATTTGTGTCGTTTGGTGATGAGAAATAAATAGATTATGGGTCCCGGGCGTTGGCTGGGCCTGCTGGCCGCAATTGCCTCCTCCTTCCTGGCCGGCCTGTATTTCCAGCATCTACACGCCAATCGCCTGCTGCAGGACCTCATCCAAAGCGATCCCTATGCCTGCTACATCAGCCCCAAGCTGCACAAGGCGGTAAGCCAGCCAAACGCATCGTGGACCTTCCTCCCATCTCCTCTCACAGTTTCAGTTCTTCGAGATTCCCCCGGCCCAGCCCAATCGCCTTGAGGAGATCATGAAGTACGGCTTCCCAGGCCTCGACGACATTCGCCTGTACAAGGACTTCGTGCTGTCCTACGACCGCCGCAACCGGGTGGCCCACTGGGTCTGCGAGCATCTGGTCGAGGACAGCCTCCGGCCCCTGGCGGGCACCTGCAGCCGCAACCTCAGCTCCTACCAGCCTGACCTGCGGGTCCCTTCGGACTTCCGCTCCGACCTCACAGACTACCGGCTGTCCGGCTATGACCGGGGCCACTTGGCGGCCGCCGCCAACCATCGCCGCAGCCAGAGCATCTGCGACGAGACCTTCTTCCTCACCAACATAGCCCCGCAGATTGGCCGGGGCTTCAATCGCAATGCCTGGAGCGACCTGGAGGGCTACGTCCGCGAGCTGGCCAAGCGCTTTGGCTCCGTCTACGTGTGCACGGGGCCGCTGTACAAGCCCAAGCCGCAGGCCAACAACCGCTGGAGCGTGGAGTACGAGATGATCGGCTCGAATATGGTGGCTGTGCCGACTCACTTCTTTAAAGTGCTCATGGTGGAGTCGAAAATGCCGCTGGGGAGGCCCTACATGGAGGCCTATGTGCTGCCGAATGCGCCGATTCCGAATGGCTCGAATTTGCGGGCCTTTCTGTGCGACATCCGGGAGATTGAGCATTTGGCGGGGCTGAGGTTTTTTGACGGCCTGCGAAGGAGTTCGCTTTTTGGCAGCAACTATCCGAATGTTTCCCAGGTCTTTCGGAACTTTGGCTGAGGGGGGGCCTTGAGGTTTTAGTCAAACTTTTTGGTATGGAAAAACTGGGAACCGCCAAATTTGTGTGCAGCTCGAATGACCAAATAAATTCCTTGTCGCCCGATGGCCTTGTTGGTGTGCGGCCTTTGCGCGGGCTCGGTGGTTGTGGGGTTCTTAACTGGGGCTGTCTACCAGCAGGACATTGTCTATAGGAAACTCCAGGCCGAGGTCAACAACAATCCTTATTTGTTTATTTGCAAGGACAAAATCTACAAGACGGTAAAGAAGTTAATCCTGAAATTTCAAATCCTCCTCATTCTTTTGTCTTCCCAGTTGGATCTGCTGAGCAAAAAGGTAGAAGAAGATGCCGAGCCCGACGAGGAATCTTTCCTGGTGCGCCACAGAAAATCCTTCAAAGCGAAACTCACTTCTCTGGTGGGTAAATCGATTTACAAAAAAACCAAAACTTTTTGTTCTTCTGGGCTCCCCGCAGGTGGCCTTCTTCGCTTTCGATTCACCGCCAAGACAGGAAAAACGGGCTCCAGTGGGCCGCGGCCTTAAGGACCTCATGAAATACGGATTCCCCGGACTCGATGAAATTCGTGTGTACAAGAATTTTGTGCTCTCCTACGATCGCCGCCACCGCATCGCCCATTGGGTTTGCGAGCACCTCCGGGCCGAGCACTTAACAGATGCCGACCTCAGGCCCCAGGCCCAAAGGTCCGTCTACCTGCCCGACACCAGCATCCAGAACCTGTTCCGCTCCACCGCCGAGGACTACCAGCACTCCGAGTGGGCCAGCGGCTACCTGGCCGCTCCCCAGAACCACAACAACGATCAGTTCCGCACCGAAGCCTATCTGATGTCCAATGCCGTGCCCCAGATCCAAGTGCTGCGGACGACCACCTGGCAGCGGCTGGAGCGGCATGCCAGGGAGATGGCCTTGCGATCGGGATCGGCTTACGTTTATACGGGGCCGCTGTTTATGCCGCATCAGCTGAACTTTAGGAACTGGGCTATTAGCCATCCCATTAGGTGATTGGGATGAACACGGTGGCGGTGCCGACTCATTTCTTTAAGGTGATCATAACGGAGCACAGGAATCCGGGTTCGCTGCCATCGATGGAGGGGTATGTGGTGCCGAATATGGAGATCGATAAGGATATGGATTTGCGGTCGTATTTATCGAATATTCGGGATATTGAGCATTTTGCGGGGTTGAAGTTTTTTGAAGGCTTACGACGCGAACATCATATTGAGTTTTAGATGAATAAATTTGGAAGGAAATGGCTTAGGGAAGAATTTAGTAGGCGTTTATTTTGGGTATTTGCCCATCCACAAAAAAAAAACCTGATAAATTTTTTCTTTACTGTAAGCCAACTTCTTTATTGAATTTTATTCTTTGATATTTGCCAACAAGAACCGCCAAGACGAAGCCCATCAAAATTGCAAGTTATCAAGCCCACGCACATGACACCGAGCACAGGCTCCCTCGCAATCGCCTGATCCTCTAATTGAACTATGAATCTGAACGAATCTTATGCCCATCACTACGCCCTCTACGCCCTGGCCGGGGTCACCGGGTTCGTGTGCGGCGTCTACTTCCAGCAAGAGACCTCCATACGGAACCTCTTCTATCTGCTCAGCACGGATCCCAACATTTTCATCCATCGACAGAAACTCTACTCAGTGGTAAGCTATCCCAATCCACCAAGCCCAGGCTTTGGACTAAGACTGTGTTCCGTTTTAGGTCTCCGTATTCAAGACGGACCAAGAGCATCGGTTGTGGAAACGGAAGCCGGGTCTGGGGGGTCGAATACGTGAATGCCTGATGTCCCCGCTGTATGATCTGCTGTGCTGTCTTTTTATGATGAAGGAGGAGAAACTGGACTCGGACAATCTTCTGCAGTTGATGAAATACGGACTGCCCAGCACAACGAATTTGCGGGTGCACAAGAACTATGTGGTTTCGATGGATGCGCGCACAAATTCGCCCTTGTGGGTGTGCGAACATCTCAAGGAGAAGTATAAGAAACTGACCATCACTTCGTCGGGGGATGAACTCCATCTCCGGTACAATGATGTCTACGTGTTGACTAACGGTGCAAGCTCTAATGGTAAGGCGTTCAAGAGTAAGATCTGGACGGATCTGGAGCAGTATATATCGGATATGACGGAGAAGTACGGCTCTGTCTATGCGTATACGGGCCCCTTATATCTGCCAATCTGCCATACCGGCGAGGAATGGTCGCTGGAGTATCAAATTGTGAATTGGGTTCCCGTCCCTGTGCCGTCACATTATTTTAAGGTTCTCATCTTTGACTCCAAGCTGCCGGACTGTTCGCCTTTCATGGAAGGGTACATCATACCGAATCGAGCTTGTTCCAGGAAGGCTCCGCTGCGGAGCTTTGCCAGCGATGTGGACGAAATCGAGCATCTTTCGGGTTTAAGCTTCATGAAGGGATTGCGGCACAGCGTGGTGCACGATGCTGATTATTATAAGAACGATACCACATCAAACCTAACTAATTTGAAGGTTCTAACTGAGAAATTAGCACAAATAAATTATAGTTGCGCTGAGGATTACTTAGAATAGATGACAAAATTGTACAATAAAATCGAAATTAATTGAAATTGTTGAAATTCTTATGGCAATAGGCAATCAGCAGCCTTCTACAGGCTTACATGCGGATCCCGAAGGCTTTTAAACAGCCAAAGGCTTAAAAAAGATATGAGACCGCTTTAAATATGATATGCAACTAAAATAAATACTTACTCCTTGTTTAAATCCATTATTTAATAGAAGAGTGAAGATATTTTTAAGATTTTGAACTCGGCGCCATTTGTGCCGATACCTTTTTGATGCGCCTCGCCGTTGGCGATAACACAGCAGCTGATTGTGCTTGCCGTTCACCGCGGGGGAAAGTCGTTTGCCATTCACCCCGAGCGCCGACAACTTTACGTGGCGAAAATCGAACCTGACGTGGAAGTTGGTTGCTTTTAATAATTTATTTAAAATTAGGTAAATTTCGTACACCAGGCCGAAATAATTGCTGCGAATTGCATTTAAACAGCCGAAAATTGCATTCCGCGGCAAACATTTCCCCTCGTTCCGCCTCTCCAACTGAACTTTGAGCTGCAATTTGTTGGTTTCTATCATTTCGTGCGTGTGTGTGAAAGTTGCTCACCAGCCGAGTTTGTGTGTTTTGAATCGGATTTGTATGTGCCCAATTTGAGGTAACCGCAACGCAAAGACAGTGATGAATCCGAACGTATATGGGCCACCGCCTACCCAATACCAGCAGCAGCAGCCACCGCCGCCGCAGCAGCCCCAATATGCAGCCGCCCCGCCGCCGTCCATGGCCGGCGGACCTGGCGGGCCCCCAGCAGCAGCAGGTTGGCCACAACAGCAACCACCGCCGCCAACTTCACAGCCCCAGCAACTGCAACAACAACAGCAACAGCAACAATTTGGAGCGCCAGCGTCAACGGCCCCGCCGACTTCCATGCCCAGCGGCCCGCCCACCTTTGCACCGCCCCAAACCTTTTTGAATGGAAATTACCAGCAGCAGGTGGGTATTCCCAACAGCTGTCCAAGCAACCCAATTAGATTCCTCAACCCGAACTCCAGTTGGGATTTAAAGGTTCAATCACCGGGAATGTTTTGACCGCGCGATAAGCTTTTCAAATGTTTTTTTTTTCTCTGTCTAAGAAACCCAGATAAGGAATTTAATGCATGCTTTATCTTCCTCTTCCTACCTCCCCCCTCTCCAGCTGGCCACTTCCATGGGCAGCCTGAATGTGGGTCCGACCCCCGCTCCACTGAAGCCGGTCCAGTCACAGCCGCCGTACAATCAATTCAACGCGAATGCAGGGCCTCCATCGGTGCAGCCCAACGGACCGCCGCCAGTCGCTGGACCGCCCAGCCTAAACAACAATACCGCGGCCTATGGAGCCGGGCCAGGCTATGCAAATGGGCCGACCGCCGGCGCCCCAGCCGGGCCGCCCCCTTCCATGTATCCGCCTCCCACATCAGGGCCCATAATGACACCGCAAAGCGTGGCCAGCGGCATCAATCAGATGAGCCTGAACAGCGCCAGCCTGGCCGGCTTGCCGCACATGCCGCCGCCCAAGTCCGCTACCCCGGGGGCAGCGGCTCCTCCTCCGGCCGCGGGGCCACCCACAGCAGCTCCACCCTCGTTTATGCCCGGATCCCTGCCGCCAACGTCGGCCGCGGGCCCAACTGCTCCCTCTCCATACGGCCCGCCGCGGCCAGGCGCCCTGGCCCCGCAACAGCCACCAGCCGCGGCTCCATTTGCTCAGCCTGGCATGCCGCCGATGCCACCAACGTCGTCTGCTGGTCAGCCTGGCATGCCGCCCATGTCTGCCCCCGGACCGCAGCCCGGCATGCCGCCAATGCCTGCACCAGGACCACAGCACGGCATGCCGCCAATGCAGCCCGGCGGCTATCCAGCTCCGGGACACTTCGGCGGAGCCCCGCCAATGCCTGGCCAGCCTCCAGCAGCTTACGGGGCTGCCATGGGGCAGCCGCCGGCACCCGGCTATCCACCACAGCCAGGACAGCCGCCAGCTCCTGGTTATCCGCCACAGCCCACGGCTGGCGGGTACCCCGGGCAAATGATGCCACCCCAACCCGGCCAGCCCGGACGCCCAGGCTTCAATGTAAGTGAGCAATGCAGGAGTTTGTTTTGATGCTGAATTGCTGGGATTTTGCTTACAGCAACCGCCAATGCCGGGGGCCAATATGTACCAGCAGCAGCCACAACAACGCCGGCTGGATCCCGAACAAATGCCCAATCCCATCCAGGTGATGATCGAGAACCAGCGCGTGGCCGGCGGACCCTTTGTGACCAACCAGCCGGGCCTGCTGCCGCCGCTGGTGACCACCAAGTTCGTGGTCCACGACCAGGGCAACTCGTCGCCTCGCTTCATACGCTCATCGCTCTACTGCATCCCGCACAATGGTGATCTTCTGAAGACCACGGCTCTGCCCTTCACCCTCAACATTTCGCCGCTGGCCCGCGTGGCCGAGGGCGAGCTGGCCCCGCCAATTGTCAACTTCGGCGACATGGGGCCCGTGCGCTGCAACCGCTGCAAGGCCTACATGTCGCCCAACATGCAGTTCGTCGATGCTGGCCGCCGGTTCCAGTGCCTCATGTGCAAGGTCACCACCGAGGGTGAGTGGAGGAAAAGTGGAGAAGAAAACCCAACTAATTTCTTATTTATGGCAGTTCATCCGGATTACTATCAGCACTTGGATCACACCGGCCAGCGGGTGGACAAGCACGAAAGGCCTGAGTTGCTGCTCGGCACTTATGAGTTCCTGGCCACCAAGGACTACTGCCGGGTAGGCTGGCTTATTTCGGCTCCTCTTGAATCTTTAAACAATCCTGTGCTCCTTTTTTTAGAACAACACGCCGCCGGAGGTGCCTGCGTTTATCTTCGTGATCGACGTCTCGTACAACACAGTGAAATCGGGCTTGGTCCACTTGCTCTGCTCCCAGATCAAGAACATACTCAAGCATCTGCCGGTGGACCAGGGCCAGGACAAGTCGAAGGTGCGCGTCGGCTTCATCACCTACAACAGCACCGTGCATTTCTACAACATCAAGAGCAGCCTGGCCCAGCCCCAGATGATGGTAGTGGGCGATGTCCATGAAATGTTTATGCCGCTGCTGGACGGCTTCTTGTGTCACCCGGAAGAGTCGGCCGCCGTGATCGATGCTTTGATGGAGGAAATACCCCGCATGTTTGTGGACACCAAGGAGACCGAGACGATCCTGTACCCGGCCATCCAGGCCGGACTGGAGGCCCTCAAGGCCTCGAATGCGGCCGGCAAGTTGCTGGTCTTCAATTCCACTTTACCCATAGCCGATGCCCCGGGCAAGCTGAAGAACCGCGATGACCGCAAGCTGCTCGGCTCGGACAAGGAGAAAACCGTGCTCACCCCCCAGCTGACGGCCTACAATCAGCTCGGCCAGGAGTGCGTCCAGCACGGCTGCTCCGTGGACCTCTTCGTCTTCAACAATGCGTACATCGACATAGCCACCATCGGCCAGGTGGCTCGCCTCACCGGCGGCGAGGTCTTCAAATACACTTACTTCCAGGTAAGCAGCAGGGAAAAGGAGAGAAAAAAGGAGTTTAAGTTTTGTTTTTTTTTCCCAGGCCGATGTGGACGGCAAGCGGCTGATTGCCGACATCATCAAGAATGTGTCGCGGCCAATTGCCTTCGATGCGGTGATGCGAGTGCGCACCTCGGCCGGCGTGCGGCCCACCGAATTCTACGGCCACTTCTTCATGTCCAACACAACCGACGTCGAGTTGGCCAGCATTGGTGAGTCCTCTGCACAGTCCACCCAACACAAGTTTCTTATTTTGGGTTCCTTTTAGATGCCAGCAAGTCCATCAGCATTGAAATCAAACATGACGACAAACTGCCGCCCGAGGAGAACATCTATCTGCAGGTGGCTCTGCTGTACACCTCGTGCAGCGGCCAGCGGCGCTTGCGTGTCCTCAACTTGGCCCTGAGGGTGACCACCACCATAGCCGATGTGTTCAAGAGCTGTGACCTGGATGCCATGATGCTGTTCTTCGCCAAGCAGGCCTGCTTCAAGCTGATGGAGCACACGCCCAAGCAAGTCAAAGACAATCTGGTGCAGCGCTCGGCCCAGATCCTGGCCTGCTATAGGAAGCACTGCACCTCGCCCACTTCCTCCGGGCAGTTGATATTACCCGAGTGCCTCAAGCTGCTGCCGCTGTACGCCTCGTGTTTGCTGAAGAACGACGCCGTGTCCGGTGGCTCGGACATGACCCTTGACGATCGTTCCTATGTCATACAGTTTGTCTTGGCCATGGACTTGAATATGTCGGTGAACTTTTTGTATCCACGCTTCATTCCAATACACACGGTGGATCCCGATGAGGCCGAGCTGCCCGATCCCATACGCTGTACCCAGGAGAAGATCACCCAGGATGGGGCCTATATACTGGAGAACGGCGTCTACCTTTTCGTCTGGCTGGGTCAGGCGCTCTCCCCCAGCTTTGTCCAGCCTTTGTTCGGGGTCCAGGCCACCCAGCAGGTCAATCCCGAGCGCTTCGCCATCACGGCCGACACGCCGCTGGCCCGCCGCGTCTCCAGCATCATCGACAAGATCATGGACGAGCGCACGCGCTACATGAGGGTGAGTAGGCCGGGGAAATTGAAATTAACTTGGATTTATATTGGTTTTTGATCGGCAGATCACCTGCGTGAGGCAGAGCGACAAATTGGAGGGCGTCTTCCGGCACTTCCTGGTGGAGGACCGTGGCACCGACGGCTCGGCCAGCTATGTGGATTTCCTCTGTCACATGCACAAGGAAATCAAGGAGCTGCTCACTTAGCACCTAGGCTACAAATACAAAGTATCGGCGGGCTCGGCGTCGTCCTCGTGGGCGCCCAGTTACTCACAGAACCGGGCGCGTATGCGTCGCCTCGGCCTGCGCAGCCGTCTGGGCAAATAAGACCGCCAACCAGCCGGTCGACAAACTTAAACTACTTGAATTCAAACGCCGCCAACGATCTTTACGGACCATCCTACGCCCTCAATCATTTGTTAAAACGTGCAAGCTACGAAATTACTAGACAATTAAAATTCCCGCCCGACCGACCGACCGCCCGCCTTGTAGAGCCTCTTTAGTTGGCGATTCCGGAGGACTAACCGAGCAAGCAAATTAGAATTAATTGGATTTTTGTATTCTGCTTTTATTTCCATAACGTGGCCGGGCGAGCGCCAATGGAATTAACGGTAGCAAAAAAAAAGAGACTTTCACTCCACGAATTGGTTTTGATTTTAATTTTGTAATTTTTATGTTTGCCTTTTTTTTCCGTCAGCAGCAATATTTTCGATTTGTGTTTAATGTGCGTTCTTTGCGCTATGCTACGATATCTATATCTATATTAATTATGCATATTATATACCGCCCGATTGTGTGCAAGGTTTATTGAAAAACATTAAAGATTTGAATTAAAAGAAACTTATTTTAAAATTGAAAATTTCTTCTTATTTACATTTTTTTGGGAAGATTATTTGTCTACGGATTTTTGATAATCCGAGAGTTATGTATGGAATTGGAATGGTGGATTGGCTTATTTTCCTTAACCAGAATCAAAAAATTATTTCGAATAAGTTTAATTTTGAGGGCTGCCAAGTTCACTTGAAGTATTTTTGCCTTCTCCTTTCGAGTCGTGAAATCAGTGTTTTTTAAGATTAAATAAATCGCGCTATTAAATCCTTCATTTAATAAAATAATTGTGTATTTAAATACTTAATTTAATCTAATAATGATAATCAGTGGATAAATAAAGGCGGAAGTTTGCTTAAAAAACAAAAAAACAAAAATAAGCTGCTCTCTGAATTCTGCGCTCAGCTGAGCCCACGGAATCGTCGCGCTTTCGTTTTATTTATTCCTGATATAGCATTTATTTTTAAGGACTTCTTCTATTCCTTCACCATTTCAGATATCTCGCTATGCTATATGGAATTGGAATGGGTTGGATTATTTTCCCTAACCAGAATAAGTGGTTAAAATAAAGATTATTTTGAATTAGTTTAATTTTGAGGGCTGCCAAGTTCACTTCGAGTATTTTTGCCTTCTCCTTTCGAGTCGAGGGTTCAGTGTTTTTTAAGATTAAATAAAGCGCGCAATTAAATACTTCATTAAATATTACAATAATAATGTTCTTAAATACTTTATTTAATTTAATAATAATCCTAATCATTTGTTAAATAAAGGCGGCTGCTTGGTCTTAATAAATTGAACCGCTCTCAGAATTCTGCGCTCAGCTGAGCCCACGGAATCGTCGCGCTTTCATCTTATTTATTCCTGATAACATTCTCTTTCGTTTCAAGGACTTCTTCTATTCCTTCACCAGTAAAATCAAAGAGCACTGACTGACAGGGCCCTTAAATTTAACACCACAAATATTCTCCCCTTGCAGTTGAGAATTTCAAGTCCCAGAGTGATTCTGGTGGTCCCGCGGACCCAGGACAATACCTAGACTCTCCTGACGGATTCCAAGGCAATTCTGGTATTCCCTGGATGATGTTTGTGGTCCTCGAATGATCCTGGAGCTTCCTGTGTGATCATAATGGTCGCAGGGAGATCCTGGTAGTCCCTGCATAATTCTGAATCGCATTGCGGGCCCCTGGGTGATCCTGGTGATCTCTGGGTAATCCCAGACCGCTCTAAAGGCTTAAAAGATAATTCTGTTAGAGTCTGGGTGATTCTGGGGCTCTCTGGATAAACATGGTGGTCCCCGGACAATTCTGGTAGTCAGTGGGTGATTCTGGAATGCGCTGCGGGTAACCAAGGAATTCTTAGTGGTCCCTGAGTGTTCCTGGAGCTCCTTGGGTGATTCTTGTGATCCCTGGATAATTCTGGTAGTCTCTGGATGATCCTGGACCTCCCTGGGCGGTTCCCTTGGAGTCTTAAGCTCGCAGAGAAAGCGTAGAAATCTCGTCTCGCTTGAGGCCTTCTAGCGATTTGACGGCTTCTCTAAAACGACCAGCGGAGGAAGAAAAGGAAAAGAGGACTTCAATTTGGACTTCAGGAGTCCTGTGGTCCCAGAAAAGGTTCTCATTTACGGTTAAATCCATCTATAGAATATTTAAAAAGCTGAAATAAAGGAAATTCCGTTGGGCTAAAAACTTAGACCCCCAAATTTCCCTAGGGAGGGTAAAAATATTACCGATCGAAAGTTTTATTTGGACGAGAGAGTCTATAATTTGTTATCGAAGATATTGCTGTTCGCATAATGTATTTATTATTAATGTATTTATTTTTTAATATCTAGACGTGCACATTTTACATTCACATAAGTTGGGTTGGTAATTTTACAATTATAGAAAAACGTTCTCAATGTTCCCGAATAAAAAACAATTCAATTGCGATTGTGTGTGTGTGTGGGTGTGCGTGTGTGTAAGGATTGTCGCAAAATCAGGATAACACAAACAATTTGAATCTTGCACGTCGCGCCGTCGATTTTGTTTATAAAGTTTTTGTCTCTTAGAATTAAAGTTTCATTTTTTTTCTCGATTATAAAAACATTTTCTGGTAGTTTTAGTTTTCACGTATATAAGTGTGTGTGTGTATGTGTGTGGGTGTGTGTGAGGGGCTATACAGACTTAAAGAATTTGGACAAAGAAAATTCGCTTGCCGAATCGATGAGAAATTCTTTTTTATGGATCTTTTTCTAGCGCAGAGTCGGCCGATTGCCGATCCCCGTGGAATAACATTGAAAATTTGTCAACTATTAACTAACATTTAATTTATGTACTCGTTTCTCGTTTAGCGGTTTGAAAGAAGTCCTCAAAGCGTTCACATTAATAATACAAAATAAAAATTTATTTAAATTGCCGGCCTTCCGCCAAGAAAGAAAAAAAAACACACCGCCGGAAAAGAACGAGCAGCGCTTGCAAAAGTGATTGGATAGCTGGAATCCACCGGCCGTCTATTTCGTAAAGGCCATGAAGACCGCCCAGAGGATCTCGTTGGCATTCGGCTTGGCCGATTCGTTTTCAAAGTCGAGATCGAGCAGCTCCCTGACGCGCTTCATGGCCACCTCGTAGTCGTCGTCGTTGAGTGGAGCGAAGGCGTTTTCGATGACATCGCTGGCGTGCGCCAGGAAGATCAGCGCCAGCATGCGTTTGTCCATGCGCTGAGGATCGTTCACCCACTTGGACAGCACGGCATCTTGGATCTAAAGGACAAGAGAAGAGTTAAGTTTGCCGAACTGATGGTTGGAGGACCTGCCTACCTTCTTGACCAAACGACACTTGACCACATTGTCGCTGAGCGGATGTGTCGTCATGTCGAAGAGCAGAAAGTTCTGCTTTTCCGTTGTGAGCACGCCCTTCTCCACGAGGTTCTTGGCCAGGCGCTCGCGCACGTTCTTCAGCTGATACCGCAACTTCAAAGGGTTCCAGGTCTCACCTAGAGAACCAAATCATCAGTTTGGTCTTAGAATTCACCGAACCCAACTCACCGCTTAGGTATTCAATCCAACTCTGGACCGTCTCTGGGGGATCTGTTTCCTTAATATGTTTGAGAGCCTCGTCGAGCAGCACATCGCCAGTCTGTTGGTCCGACTTCAGTATCAGTTTTCTAGAAAACACACAATCAGTAAAAGGATTCCATAGGCTTTTCGGGTTTACCTTGTGCAGAGTCCCCGGCGTCGCATGCCCGACTTCTCGATCATCACGCGGCCACGCAGTCCCAGCTCGATGAGAATGCAGCCGCGCAGGCCGCTCGATATGCAGTCATTCCAGAAGGATGTGTAGCCCTGCAAGAACCAAAGAATGCAGGTGACCTTAACTGCCGAGAAGTCTTTAAAAGAAACCCCAATAACCTTATTTCTTCTAGCCGTCGGCCAGTTGTTTAAAGTTTAAACAGCTGAAACGAAGCCAACGGATGGCAATGAACCGCAGAGCATTTCGGGAGTTCGTTTTACAATTATCTAAAGTAAGATCCATTAAGTTGAAGGGCAGGGGGAGGAAGGGAGAGGAGGCCACTTCCTCAAATAGTTAACGAAATGAGAAAATGTCAAGCGATAAGGGAACAGTTGCTCCTAAAAAAAACAGCGCAAATTAAGCGATAAACAAATAGAAATTAAATGTTAAACAAAACCGACAACTAAATGCTCTTTTTTGGTTCCACAAAACGGAAAGAAAGTCAAGGCAAAATAATCGATTAATCGGAAAATCGAAATATTTAAGATCCATCATTTTTATGGGACCTAAAGAGCCACTGAACCCTAAAAAGCAGGAGGAGAGTTAAAGATTTGAATGATTTGCAAATTAAATGGCCAACGGTCTTCCTCCCAAAAAAAAAACCCGTTTGGCTCTTCAGTTCTTCTGTCAACAATTGGGTAGTTTTTTTGGGGACTCTTGTGGTCGGAGATTTGGCGATTCTGCGGCTGAAATCGAGTCACGTTTTGACGTCTCAAACGTAAATTGATTGGTTCCCCGAAACGGGCCCCAGTGATAAGCGCAGAAAATCACCAACACCACAAAACTGAATGAACAAAGTGATAAAAATGCGGGAGCGACACCCAAAGAGAGAAAGAGTAATGAATTACTCACTCTCCCCCCCGTCCAGCGGTTAGGGTATTTGGAGTTGCACAACCAAAACTGGAAAGGTGGCTCCGCCAAGGGCACATGGCAGACCAGAGAAGCTGCGGCCCATTAGCATTTTCAAATGCCATAACAAAGATGAAGACGATGAAGACAACCTGACGGGCTGGCTGGCGTCATCGGAAGACGTCGGCAGAGTCGTGCCAAAAACACAGGGGAAGGCAAATAAATTAAAGTTAAAAGCTGACGAGACTCCCGAGCAGCGAGTTGGACAAAGCGAGGCCGAGGCAGCCAACTGGCAATTTGGGGAAATTAAAAGCGATAAGGGAAATAGTTTGATAATAGAAAAAAAGCAAATACGATGACGCTGGGGATGACGCACCTCTTTGTCCTTTAGACCCAAGAGCAGGACCTCCTCCATGAGCGTGAGCCGAGTTTCTTTAGAGTCGCCGTCATCGATGTTGTCCTCCTGATCCTTGTTCGAGTCGTGAGCATCCTGATTGTCGTCCGGTGTGTTGGCATTCAGGCCAGAGGCCCCGCCCTCGGCCCCGTTCTCGCGAGTCTTGACGGCTCGTCTAACCAAGCCATCAGTGCGATTCATAATGATGAATTCGTTGCACTTTCCGACACAAAACTCAATTCAAAAATTCAGGCAACGCGGCGGCGACAATACGGCACTCAAATTTACAGCTCGCTATTGACTTGTTGTTGTTGCTGGTGGTGTTTTTGTTGTTGTTTGCGACGTTCTTAGTTGAATTTTTGTATGTGTGGCACAATTGCTGGGGCTGCTGCTGCTGCTGCTTTGGGGGGCTAGTTCTGCGGGTCTTCCACTGGGCTCCTCGGTGTGTGCGTTGTGTGTGTGTGTTGGAGTGTTGTGTGTGAGCTGAGTGTGTGGGTGTGTGTTTTTGTGATGTGTGTGTTGTTATTTCTGCTGCTTTTTCGACTTTTCTTCGGCCTTTCTTTTGCTTTTTTTACACACACGCACTTTTCACTTTTGTGGAAGTCTCAAGCCGAAAGCGCACGATTGTGTGTGGGTAATTGTTTCGTAAATAACTCAATAATTTTTCTTGACAGTTTCTTCTCAAATTAATTGCATGTTATTGCCTAAATGCAAAATGCATGTTTTTTGTGTTTTTTTCCAAGTTGCTGAATCGACTGCTTATCGATACACCGATAACTGGAATTTGCCATTCACAACGCAGGCGAAAAGACGTTCGCAAGGCACAGTGCTTAATTTTAAATTTCTGGCAAATTAAGTAATTTTAAATTAAAATCAAGATTAAAGTATTTAAATAATTGTAAGCTTAAGATTTGTTTGAATTTTTGGCTTTGCCTGGCACTTGCTATCGTATATCGTGCCTGGGTGTTATCGGCCAGGGTGTTCGATAATTTCCTCTGTTTTGTATACATTTTTTTGTACTCATTTACGTTCATCCCAAAGCTGACACGACCAAAAACACTGCCATTGAACACAATGTCGTATCTGACAAATTTCAACAACGAGTCCGCCAAGCAGATTCTCATCGACATCATACGCACGGTCAACCAGCCGGACAACTCCAAAAAACTCTCCGAGGCCAAGGCCTGTGCTGGCAAGGAAATGATCAAAATGATGCAACACGTCTTCCCGTTGGTCATGCAACTCCAGCTGGACGTGATCAAAGGCCACGGCTTCCCCGGCAACCGCGAGGGCCTCGTCCAATTCACCCAATTAATCCGCGAAATGGAACGTGAAGACATCGAGATTGCACGCTTGCGCAGCCAGATTAGAGCCATCTACCTGCCCCCCATTGCCATCAACACCACCAACGACATACTCATCTAGACCCACAGAACTCCCAACAAAGACTGAATTAAAAGTATTACAAAGCTGTTCTGAGTTTGTTTCTTTATATACGCATGTGTCCTGCGTGTCCTTTGTGTAACTAAGTAACATGGCATACAAGTTTTCCTTATAAACATAAACATGAATTGCGGTCTTGTCAAGGATATGCAATGCAACAGTCTGCCAGCATCTGCTGTCTACCTACTCCTCCTACCTCTACAGTGTCCTTACACGCTAAATGTCTGCCTAAATCTAAAGTATAATGTACATGTGTGCCGTATGAGAAGTTTACAACAATACGACTAACAAATAACAACCGCGAGCAGCCCCGCCTATCGGCCCACGTCGCCGTTGGGGCCGCTCGCCGTCGTTGTCAGGTTGCCGTTCTCCAGATCAGCCGCCGTCAGGCGCGTAGGATTTATGGCGGTGGCCACGTTGCTGATGTCGGTGTCGTTGAGATGAAATTTGCTCTGCAAGTGCTTCAGCTGCTGCTCGAATTGGGCATTCTCTGTGGCTGTGGTAACGGCGTCCGCATCGTTGCACATGGACACGGACATGGGCGAGGACGGCGACAGCGGCGTGGTGGCTCCCAAATCCTCAATAGTCGATTCACTCTGATTCGAGGGGGTGTGGGAGCGCGAGCCCAGGGGGTAACAATCGTCGAGGGGCAAGGCAAAGCCTTGGGAAATCATGACCTGGCCGATGTTCAGCTCAGAGCCCTCGATGGGGTCGAAGATCTCAACGCCAGGGACCGGCGTGCTCTCGCGTTGCTCCTTGCCATTAGCAGTTTTCGGGCGATCCTTGTAGGTCACCACGCGGGCTATCAATTTATGCCAATGGGCCACTGAAATTAACCAAGAAAACTTGATTAACTGAGCTATTTGGTTAAGGATTTTCCACTCACCTTCGGTTAGTTCCTCGAACTTGGCTATGGAGGCCTTTTGCCAGGTGTTGGGGTCAGTGGGAATCGTGGACTTTACATTGGCCAGGAAGCACTCGACGGCCTGGAAGCGCAGCGTCAAAAAGTCCGTGCGCAGCTCGCAAATCTCAGCCGGCGAAATATACTCGCTG
Source organism: Lissocephala sabroskyi (assembly GCA_037075105.1). Lineage (NCBI taxonomy): Eukaryota > Metazoa > Arthropoda > Insecta > Diptera > Drosophilidae > Lissocephala > Lissocephala sabroskyi. Next base: position 6,745 of record JBAMCP010000466.1, on the reverse strand, counting down.
TCGCCATAATCCACGAAATACAAATCAATCACCAGCTCCTGCGGATTATACTGATTCGGCATAATGTCCACAATTTCCGCGCGGTACCATTTCTCGTCGAACTTGAAAACAGCGGCCACAATCTGCCCAATGTAAGGAGCCGTCAGCAAGTGCTTGGCTCGATTCTCGGCCTCGCTGTAGTAGGTCGTCATTTCCTTGACCATGTCATCCAGTTTCTTGGACTGCGGGCCCACCAATTGCACCCAGAACTTTGTGGGCGAGGCCACAGCCGAGACATAGACCTCCATGGGCTTGTCATCGTTACGAGCGGCCATTAATTTGTCACGGGGTTGGGTGTGTGAGCTGAGCGAAGTCTGCGAGGAATACATGCTGGAGTTCATGCTGTTGGCGGGCGAGCGGCGGGGCTCGCGTTTCTGCTCGACTTCCTCGACCACGCGGCACAGATCCTCGTCTTCCTCGATTTGTTCCTCGATTAGCTTTCTAGCCACATTCACCTACAAACAAATACAAATTGACAGGAATTGACAGGCAAGCAATGAAGTCTTTCTACTCGCCTGCTTCTGGTTGCCCACCAGGGTGAGTTTGGCTTTGCCGTTGCGTCCATTGAAATCGATGCTGGCCTTGGCCAAGGACTGGTGGCAAATGTTTATGATGGACTTGGCCCCGCGGCCGTTTAGCAGGTGGGCAAAGCGCTGGCTCACATGCAAGTCCAGTTTGACAATCGGCGCCCTTTCAATCTCCCGGATGAGCATGGCCCGCGCGTTTTTCACAGCCTCCGGCAGGCCGTTGATGTCGCAGAACTTCTGCTTGCTGTCTTTATCCCTGGAAACAAGTTAAGCATTCAAGTTACCGTGTTTTTATCTCTATTTCCAGCACTTACCTTAATCTTATCTTGGTGCCGGTTCGCTCCTCAATGAGCTTCACATTGGCCCCGCCGCGGCCAATGATCAAGGGCACATGATCGTTGTCCACAATCATTTTGAAGCAAATCTCCTTGGGAGGCTCCACGGCTGCCGGCTGGGCCAGCGCCTGGCCTGCTTCCCTCGGCCTGCTGTCGTCTTCCTCGTCGTTACGGGTGCGGAAATACGCATAGAGCATGGCGCCGCCCAAGGAGCACAGGCCAAAGCCCAGCAGCAGTTTGTAGGTGGGCGTTGAGCCGAATGAGCCACGCAGCATTTTGTGGTTGTGTGGGGAAATCAATGAATGTCTTTCTTTGTGGTTGTGGGGCTGCCGTTGTTGTCGGCAACTGCAAGTAAATAAAATAAGCCAGGTTATTAATGAGGCAAGGTCAGGGCCGAAATTAGAACCAAAAAGCTGCCAGCTGCCCGATAAATCCCCCCGATCATTGCTGAGGGGGCGGCGAGGGTTGCTCTGGTTGATTGGTTAGCTTTTCCAGTGCGCGTTTAGTGGGGCGTGCAAGGTCTCCCCCCCCCCCCTCGGCGGGTATAAGGAAGGGTTATATAATCCCCCGATCCGCTGCCGCCTTGCGTCGGAATTGTAAGGAAAACAATTGAGGGAATCTAATGAATGACTTCATATTTTTGGGGGACGTACGAAAATAGGTGAGAAATGCGCAGAAATAAAAGTCTGACGCTACGTCTACACTGTGCTACAAGATAAGAAAACCCCAAACTTACCCTCTAGAAAACGACAAAATTTGGAATGAGAAATGAATGCAGATTTCAGCTGAGTGTAATTGTAGTTTGTTCACTTCAAAGGCAAAATTGTTTATAGGAAATCCAAAAACTTTGACGAGATTTTCAAAGTATCCCCCATAAAACAGACTTTGTTGCTTAGTGTGGGCGGCGTAAGGCGGTAATAAAATTGCTTTAATTAGTTTTCCATGGATCACGTAACCCCTAACTCCTATATAGACTTATAGATCTCTCCTAAGCAACCGGTTAAGCTAACTTCCTAGAGAAGTTTCCGTTATTTGGCTGACCTTGAACTTGATTAGGCCTGGGGTGTAGTTTTTGCTTTCGGATTTTAAAACCAACACTTCGAAATCAATGAAGTGTTTAATTTAAATTGTTAATTAACTGCAAACACACCCGCGCACACTCACACACACGTTCGTTCGTTCGATTGACCGACCCGGTCTGCATTTCATTGTCAACTGTTGCAAAATTTGAATTTCCATCGCCACTCAGCGAACAGCTGATGCGTAGACCGCGTGCGAGCGCGAGAGAGCGATAGGCGAGTGCCATTCACACACACACGTAAACAAATGCCGATTTTTAATTGTTTATATTTGCCGGGTAATTTTGTTAACTTTTGGAACTCAATTGGCCAGGCGGGTAAATAAAAATTAAAGCATACAACAAAAATAATCAATATTTCGGCTTTAACAAACAAAAAGAAGCGTGCAGAATCCGTTCGCGAGCGCAAGCAGCGCTGCCGCCTCCATTTTCAAGTGTGTGTGCGGCCAAAGCTAAAATTAGTTTAATGACATAATAAACCGTTTGTTTATTTTCCAAGATGAGGTTGGCCGAGAGAACGGCAATTCAGCTCGAACTCTAGAAAAGCGCTGAGAACAGCGAAACTGCCGTTACAAACACAAGCTCGCTTGATTGATAAAAAAGGCTAGGGGTGGGGGGGAGCAGGGATTAAAGTTCATTGAAGCGAGTTTCTTGGCGATGCTTGGCCGTCCGAATGCGTAGAAGGGTCACGCGGTGAAAATTCCTCATACGAATTGAATTTTTGGCAATTGTTCAAATTTCGCATGATACGCGTCGCGGTCGTTGGCGAAATCCGACGTCACTTAAGCATTAAATATCGACAAGCTATTTGGAGAAATCTCTTACGAAAACATCAAAGGCAGACGATTATTTTTAGAAATTAAAAATTAACCACACTAAATGAATTCTTAATGGCCCCACACACAATCATCGTAGAAACTCCTAAACAAAACGAGTTTTCAAGCAAAACTGGCAAGCCAAAAGGGAACGTTAAAAACGAATGACAGTAATAAAAGGAGGAAACGCAACCAGAAAAGGATTCCCCCCCTCACACTCTTCCGCGCGGACAGGATAAAGCAAAAGGAAAGTGATAGTAAAATTGCAACAACAGCAATTTTAGAATGAATGCAGCCGCCAATGACGCTTACCTGGGACACTTGTGGGAATTTGAGCCTTATGCATAAAATCCGTAGGTTGCGAGTTATTTGATAACTGGAAAGCACTTTTAGTTTACTTAATTTTAGCTAAACTTTAAACAACTTAAATAAATGCGAGAAAAAACGTGCGAACCCAAGCGAATAGCAGAATTGACTATCGGAATTTGCGAAAATCGATTTTTCCCGTCAATATTTATGAATAATCGGTTTGTATGACTTATCGTTGTATTGTAGATGTTATCGTTTTAACCGAAAACCGCGCAATTCAAATTCGTTGTTTAGTAGGAATACATTGTATTTAAAGTAAAAAATAACATATATAGGATAATATACGAGAGTATCTAAGTAAATGAGCAGCCAACCAGCTGTAGGTTATAAAGCGATTCGTTCTCTAAGTACAATGAACACTTTTCAGTTTGTCAATAAAATAGTTTTCCTCTTTTTCTTTTCCTTAAAGTCCATTCTAGTGTGGGAATGAAGCATCAGCCACAGATACCACTTTCTAAACTAAAAAGCCAATCGACCCTGTCGATCCAAACGATCCAAGCGACCAAAACAATGGCAATTACACGACGACACCGGACACTCCGTATTTTGCCTAAAAGAAACCCAAAAAATATATCAAAATCTTTTTAAATTGTACGCCCAATCCAAGCTTACTTGAACCACTGCATAATGTGGTCAGTGTGGCCGCCGTGCCGACAAGTCTGGCACCAGGAAAACCACTTCGAAAAGGGTATCGACTGCAGGTTCTGGACTTCCTCTCCCGTCGAGGCATTCATCATGGTGCCCATGTGCATGAGGCAGAGCGAGCAGCGGGGCAAGGGTTTCCGGCAACTGGGACAGGAGGACAGCCGGTTCGTGCTGGTGGTTGTGTTGCGCGGCCGCGGCTCCTCCAGCAAAGCATTCGACACGGATTTGCCGCAGAAATTGCAGGACAGGAAAACCGTACGCGAGCTGCGCGAAGACGAACGAATGCTCTCGATTTTGATGTCCAACTCGGCGCGCTTCTCCCAAAGGCCCCAAGTGTTGAGGTAGTCCAGGTAACTGGGCAGGAAAATAAGCATGAAATCCTGTTTAAAACTCAAGTGGAGGCTCACCTGGATATCCAGTATTTGATGCGGTTGTCGGCAAAGTGCTCGCGTCGGAAATAATTGATGGCCACCAAGGCCACCGTCTGGACATCGAAACTGGCGTCCATGTAGGCCTGCAGGATGTTAATGCCGTCCAGGGACTCGCCGGTCAGCAGCAGGCCATTCAGGTCACCAATATCAATAGCCTTTTGGATCTGATGCTTCACATAATCCGCCAGTTTGGTCTCCGACAAATACTTGCAGGCAAAGGCCACGCGGTCGGCCAGAGAGACGCCCTCTTCGTTCTGGGGGGGATTCCATTAAAAAAAATCCATAAATAGATTTCGTTAACCCACCAAGACGGCCTCGAAGTTGTCCTTTTCCATGGTGAGAAACGAGAAGATGGCCCGCAAATGCGGATCCTGGATTTGCATATTCGCACTGGACCGCTGGTTCCGCCAAGTGCTGCTGCAGCGGTCGGCATTGAAGCTGGACAAGGCAATGGCCGTGATCCTGTACATGCTGGGGTCCCTCATGTTGTCCGCGGCCGTCGACAGGATATTGCAGGCAAACAAAATCTTCAAATGGAACACGCAAATCATGGCCGCCCGGCTGAACTCCTTGTTGGCGCACAGATCGTTGATAAAGCGCTCCAATTCGTGCTCGAAGGACCAACCACACAGCTGCAGGGCCAAGTCACGCTGCTCGCTCCTGGGGAAGAACAAGGAGTCAAAAGGATTCTTAAGGGTTTTAAGAGGATTTACCTATAGCAAATGAGCTTGTTGGAGTTGTTGATGCCGTCGGGCCATTGGAGGACCTGCGACTCAATGCGCTGGGCCATCAGCGCCTCGGAAGTGTGGCCCAAATTGATGCCGAGTGTGGTCTTCAGGCCGGTGAGTCGCTCCTCGCAGTAGACATTCCTTAAAGTGCTCCAAACATTCCGCAAATAAGGACTCAAATGCAGCTCGCCAAAGCGCTTGTCGTCCAGCTTCATGCCATAGTCCTCGAGCGCCCGCTGGCGCGTCTCCTCAACCAAATCGATTTCGAAGACTTCCGGCTCCAAATAATCAAAGCTCAGAGCCGAGCCCACCGCACTGAAGTCCAGGGAGCTGCCACTGTTGGTGCTGCAGCTGCTGGTGGGCTGCGTGGTGGACGGCGAGGCCGGCGCATACAAAGGCCGCTGCATGAGAAGCGGCAGCTTCCGCCGGTTGTTGTAGGCCGTGTGGAAGCTCACAGGCAAGCGAAAGTCCAGGACATTCACCCCATCAACCAAGAGCAAGGCCCGCTCGAAGTCGCGGGTGTGCCAGGATATCGAGTTGACCGTGGGACTCTTGCTGGTGTGCTGGTATTTGGCAGGGAACGGGCTGATCTGGCGCTTCACGTGGAACACCTCCCTGCTGGTTTCGATGTCCACGCTCCTTATGTCGTACAGGGTGATGTAGGGGGACTCGCGTTGCAGCGAGGACAACAGGCTGGTGCGCGTGGGGCACCAAGAGATTTGGAGGTGGTTCTTGGAGGACTGGATTTGCCTTAGTGGGCGGTCGATGGCCCGCAGGTCCCACAGCATTATCAGCGAGTCCACGTAACTGCAGAGGTAGTTGCCGTTGGGGGCCACCGCCAGGCCCTGGACAGTCTTCGTTTGTATGGATTGGCAAGTGGCGTTGCTTTCTGTGGGAGGAAAATTTAGATACTCGTTTTGTTTGGGTCTCACTTACGTCTTAGGTCGAAGAGTTTGATCTGTTTCTGGCTCATGCCGGCTATGAGAATGCGATGGTTCTTGTCCCAGCACAGCGAGTTGGCCGACTCGGCCAGGCCAAAGAAATTGGCCGTGTCTTTCGGCAGCCCGCGCTCAATGTCCCAAATGGTGATGCATGAATCGGAACGATGGCGATCATGTCCAATGGCCAGGATATTCGCATCCACCTCGTTCCAGGCCAAACAAGTGCACATGCGCTGCTGCCGCGGAGCTGCCGAAAAAAAAACCCCAAATTAAACCACAAATTTGGCGCGCAAATCTCAAAACTCACTGTACTCCCAGCTGCTGTCGTAGGTGTCGCAGAAGTTGCATATCCCCACCTTGCCGTCCGCCAGACCCACCGCTATGATCGGCTGGTCCCGGTGATACGAGGCCGCCACATACCGCGCGTATTGGTAGCGAGTCTCGTTGGACAAATAGTTGACCGGTATGTAGGGCAGGCGGCCTGGGGATGAATTGAAAGGGCGTTGAAAAAAGGGCGGGGTTTTTGTTCAATGACTTACTTTTCTGCTGGCTGTCGTCTTTGGGGCGGACTTCGTATAAAGTGAGCTCCTGGCCCCAGGAGACGAATTTGTCCGGGAAATTGGGGAACCAGCTAAGGCCGTGGATGTTGCCGCTCATGTTGGGGGCGTCGTGGGCCGGTCATAGGCAGTTAGTTAGCTTTTGGGTTGACTTAATTTGGTTTGCTTTTGAGTTTTTTATGTGTTTTTTTGGGTGTTGCGGGAAATTGCGTCGCTTCTTATCAGTTGCAAAAACAAAAAACACCAAACAACGTGAACGCCGAGGCAACAACAACAACCA
>JBAMCP010000465.1:28175-51165 GCA_037075105.1 Lissocephala sabroskyi | reverse complement strand
CCTCCTTTCTTTTTCTTTTTTTTTCTTTCCTCTCCCCCCCCCCCCCCAAACCCAACAGCTAATTAACGAACGTGAGCCGCTCACTGCCTGGTCGGTCGTCGGTCGGTCATTCATTCAGCCAAGCAAGACGAATTGCCGAAGGCATTGGTCTCTCTCTCTCGCTCTCCCAACTTTCGCTGCCAAGTCCAGCTTCGCGGGAGAGCCGAGCAGCGAGCCAAGAACTCACGACGACGACGAGCGACTTCGGCTGAGCTGCTCACTTCGGTTTCCTTAGGCCAGCGGCAGCTGCTCTCAGTTTGCTTTGGGCTACCAAAGAAGCCGGTTGTCTGTGTCGTTGGTGCGGTTGGCAGTTTTGTAGCTTTTTACCGTTGAATCGGAAATTGCCGTTCGTCGCTTGTCCGGCCGCGCGTGAAAGTGGCGAATGCAATTGCATAAAAATTGTTCGCATCCAACTTTTTCCTCAATGACGCACTCGGTAAACCGTTAAAAGTCAATGTCCTGCAACCAAAAAATCCTAGTGTAGTGTTTGTGACTGTGAACTTGAATCCATCACGGGCTTCATGTAAGTTTTGTTGTTTTTTTTTGCCTGAGCGATTCGGAACAGTCGCGCGGACGGACGGACGAACAGAGATGCCCGCTGATTGCCAGAAGCAGCGCAGCGTTTAATAATTAAAACAAAACAACAACAAAAGCAGAAACAACGGTAGCAGCGGCAGTGAGTCTTTTTTTTATTTTGGGTGAAATTCCATTTCTCTTTTTCGTCGAACATTTAGGAAAAAAAAAGTGAAAATCAAGTGACAATCAATTAAAATTCGAGACCAGCGACCCAAAAATGGCAGCCCCCTGACAGCCGCCACCAAAGTGCGCGCGGGAGTGGGTGAATCGATTTTTTAAAATCATCCAATTTTGTTGCCTTCTGTTCTAATTTTCTCGGGGCTCGTTTGACTTTTTATAGCTCACCTGCCGTTTGTTCTACACCTTTCGGGGCGTCAGGGGCTTAACCCAAATTCACTTGTTGCATGTGCTGAATAAGCAAAAAATCCCCAACAACCCACCGCCACCAACAACAACAACAACAGCAACAAGAAAACTTAAGCTCTTTTCGTCGCATTGTTGGCCCATCGACGCGGCAATGGCAGCCGCGTTGCTGTTGCCTTTCTATGGCTGCAATGACAGACAGACAGACAGACGGGCAGCCGGGAGGGGGTGACTGGGTCAGGCCCAAGGCAGTCAGTCGGTCCGTCCGCCTTATGGGGCGTATGCTTAATGAAATCAACTCGAGTTTCCCAGTTGCAGTAAAAAAATGTCACACAAATCCAATTCATCCATAAAAAACCAAAAAACAATGAAATTTTTCCGTGCATTGCGATTTCCCAAAACTGATGATGGTGCCCCCCAAAAACCCCAGCGAGGGAGGTCGCGGGGGGGCAATTTCGACACCTCAAATCGGGGAGAGAAAATCGCCAGCTTTTGCCAAATTTGTTGTTTTTTCGTAGCTCCGCTTGATTTGTGAGTCATTTGTTATTACTTTTTATTGTGGCAGGGCTATAAAATTTATTATACCGTCTGTACTGGAAAAACTCATAAAGGGACTTTTTGACTTACCTAGAGGAAATTGACTCACTAGTTTGATTCCAAAAAGAGTACAGAAACTTAGAGCACTTAGAAGAGTCTACATGATCCGAAATTGGGATCTGGGAATCGTTATAAACCAACAGACCAAAAGTTCTTTCATAACTAAAAATCTCATTTATTCTATAACGAGTTCATAAAATTTTGGTTGCTGTTTTCACTGATTAAATTTTATATGATTGGCACAGAAAGTTAGAGCACTCAGAGGAACCTTAAGGTATAAACTAAAATTGGGTTCTGGGATTCGTTATAAACCAATAGACCAAAAGTTCTTTCATAACTAATTAAGGAAACCTTAAATTTCCATTTATTCTATAACGAGTTCATAATATTTTGGTTGCTGTTTTCACTGATTAAATTTTATATAGTAAGGAAAGTTAGAACACTTAGAAGAGATTATAAAGGGACTATAATCATATGAATTAAAATTGGGATCTGGGATTTGTTATAGACCAATAGACCAAAAGTTATTTCGTTGCTAATAAAAGAATAAAATTAATTTCCCATTAATTCTACTTTAAATTCATTTAATTCTGATTTCCGTTCTCGTGATTGAATTTAATATAACAAAAACGGTTTTAAAATCATAAAAAGAAAGTCTATAGGAATTTCCAAATTGGTTCCCTTATTTCCCTTAGATTTTTGCTATGGTTTTTTTTTCAAAGTTTTATAGATTTTATTTTGTATTTAAAGCTCTTTGAGTTCTTTTATGTTTCATTGTTTATTTAATTCATTATCTGTCCAATTTAATTTTGATTTGATATTTTTTGTTTATTTTTAAAAATTGCACTCGTTTTGCTTTTTTTTTGTTCGGCTGTTTGGGCGTCTCTCGTTGTATCATCAAAAATGGTTAGTTGTTTTGGATCGGACTTGTTTAATTTTATATAAATTTACATTTGTTGTTGCCTTTGCCGTTTTATAGAGTGCGAAAATCGAATCTGCTAAAAAAACACACAAACAAAAATCAAATCACTTGAAGTGACCGCCAAGCGATCGTCGCTCGTCAAAATTTCAGATGCGTGGGCCGGCCAAGGGTAGCCTATCCGATCGGTTTTGTTGTTGTTGTTGTTGTTGTGGGCGACCTTGTTGGGTTTGGGATTTTTTGTAAGGAAAACACGCACACGATCGGGCGGGCGGCAGCTGGCCAGCTGCCTGGCAAATGACCGATTAGAAATCACCAAAGTTTCCCAATTTTCGGGCGGAATTTTCAAGTATTTTGGCTGTCCGGCTTTTATCGCGAATGAGGCAACATCAAAGCGACCCTAGAAATTGTTGAAAATCTGTGAAAAACTGTAATTAATTGGCCCCCTCAATCTGGGTTGGCAGCGGGCCCGAGGAAAAGCCTCATATAAACGTTTTATTTGCCTTCTTTTGGAAATTCTTCAATTAAATTGCCTGGCTAACTTTGGCATTCTTTTTGTTTCGTTACAGGTAAATGAAATTCTCAGACTCGCAAGTTTAAACAAATAAAATCAAAGTCGACGATTTGTTCGCCTACGTGCCGCCCATCAATTCCGGAGACAAATCGACGGACGGACCCGGCCACCCGCGAATTGCTGGGCGAAATTTTCCAGCCGAAAACCGCAAGCTGCCATGTGTTTATGCCCGGCCACGATCTTGTCTATATAGACACCTCCCGCTGGTTGTCTATATCTACGGGTAGTATATAGAAAGATATAGAAATCGGCGTGGCTGCATCGACGGATTCGTACGTAAATTTTGGGGAAAAAAGCTTTCCAATCGCCGCGCTCGTGGGCTGCGGAGGCATTGCAATTTGCGTGTTTGACATTTTCGGGAGGCGATCCGGCGTTCATTTTCATAATATGAGGAGAAATTAAATTTAAATGAGACGCGAACCGAGTTGGTCGGGTTGACCAGTTGGTCGGCCGATCGTTGGATCCGTAAATCTTCCCGTTCCGTAGAAAAAGTATTTTGCGTCGCAGTAGAAAAAAAATAAACTCGCGGCCCCGCGCGTCGGTATAAATTTTCCCAGGAAATCTCAACTCGAGTCCGCGCCCCTCGCATTTTTTCGCACTGAAATCAGCCGGCCAAACAATAATAATGGATTCTCTTTAAAAAGGATCCTCAAGTGCGCGAAATTAAAGTGAACTTCTTGATTTTTTTTGCTCCACTCCAAAATGACCTCGCTCGCCCTAAACATGGTTTTTCTCAAGGATCTGCGCTCGCGTCTCAAAGGATACCTGCACGTATGTATAAATCCAGGCCCACCCATCTTCCCAGAACCCGGCCGAGTCCGCTGGGTTTTCCCTGCCACACGCCCACTTCTGCTCGGCATTTGCATCTCGCCGACTTTCTCAGACTGCAGGCTGCGATTTTGTCGTCGGCCTTTGTCTTCTGGCCCACCTGCGTGCCATTCCGCCCCCTTCCGCCTGCTTGGTCGCGTATTGTCTGCGGTGTCAGTTGTGCAATGGACTTTTCTGCAAGTAATGACGACAACGATGGGTGGGGATGGGGGGAGGGATGATCTGCCCTGGGGGCGCTTCTTATGCAATCACCTGGCTGTCTGGCTGGCTGGCTGCCTGCCTGCCCATCATCATCATCATTAAAATCAAGAATTTCCCAACAATTTCTCGCAATTTTCCCAGGCCTTAGTCGCATTTTTTTTTTATCTCAGAAAGATGGAAATATTGTGACAATTGAACTTTCCAAACGAGCGGCTGCTTGGCTCCTTGAACCCAACGGGGCTTGCCGTTTCCCAGAGAACAGTCTCCTAGGAGTTTCATGTGCATTTGCATAATCAGATCCACAGCTTTAGGTTACAAATTGATGGCTTAGAGAGGAACCACTTACAGTTTATTTAGATCTTTTGATGATCTTTGTTCTTAAAGTTTCTCATGATTTATTGTAGAATTTTCTTTGGCGATTTTTAAAAATTGTTTCAGATCTTCAATGCTTTTTCAACTTTCTTTCAACCATTGAGAACTTAAAGAACAAATAGCTCGGTTTCCTAGGATTTTCTTATGCACTTATTTGCATGATTTTATCCACAGCTTAAGGTAACAAATTGGTGGGAGAGATTGAGAAGAACAACTTGCAGGTTATTTAGATCTTTCTATGCTTTTTGTTTTTAAAAGAATTCCTTGTGATGTTTGTAGAATTTTAGATCTTGTAAATCTTCAAAGATTTTTTAACTTTCTTTCAACTTTAAGAACAAATAATTCGGTTTCCTAAGGTTACAAATTGATGATAGAGATTGGGAAGAATAATTTACAGTTCATTTAGATCTTTGTTCTTAGAACTCCTTATGATTTTTGTTGAATTTTACATCTCATAGATCTTTAAAGATTTTTCGACTTTCTTTCAACCATTGAGAACTTTAAAAGCAAATAATTCGGTTTCCTAGGATTTCCTTATGCACTTATTTGCTTTAGGATACAAATTGATTAGAGAGAGTGAGAAGAACAACTTACAGTTCATTAGGATCTTTCTATGATCTTTGTTCTTAGAACTCCTCATGATTTTTTTCTAGATTTTTAGATCTTGTAGATCTTCAAAGATTTTTCAACTTTAACTACAAATAATTCGGTTTCCTGGGATTTTCTTACGCATTTAACTGCATAATCTGATCCATTGCTTTCAGATACAAATTGATGGATTAAAGAGCAACAACTTTAAGCAAGATTGTTATGATCTGTGTAAGATCTTTGCTTCTAGAACCTGTCATACTTTTCTACACCTTTTGAAGGCGACTTTGAAGAATTGTTGTAGTTTTTCATTGATTCTTTAACTTTTTGAAGTTATGTTCCCGAATTTCTTAGGACTTTCTTGTAAAGTTCTTTATTTTTCAAGGAACCTACTTCAAGGCAGTCCTTATCACCTCTCAGATCAGTTCCGAAGGTCTCTCAGAACAGATGAAAGTTCGCTTTTCTCGTCTTTCTCACCAACTCCGCCTGTTGGTATCCCGAACTCCCCGACTCTTTGGCAGTCAATTGGGAATAAAGTTCTTTGTCCGACTCATCGCAGAGAATGAATCACTCTCGCCGGTTTGAGTCGGGCAGTCTGTCCGCCGGTCAACGTTTACCGTAATCACAAATCGTGCGGAACTGGTAACATTTTGATTTGTTTTCATTCCAAGAACTCTGAGTGCTTTCGTGAGTGTGGCAGCAACCAGGAAGCAATTCTACGAAGCTCCGAATAGAAAGAATTTTTTGTCCGAAACTTTCCGATAGTTTTGGGCATACCTTAACTATTTTAACCACCAAATAAATCTCGAAAAAAACTATATACACAGCGAAATTCACGGCCGACTTATCAGCAAGCCCCCCAAACCGATAACCGATAAGCCGCCGCGTCGATTGATAAGAGCGTTGGGCGGCGCGTTTCGTGGGTTTGGTTATAGTTTTTTTGGGTTGGTTAGTCAATTACAATTGTGCGGGGACATTACATACGCGGGCAGTGAGGAATTCGTGATTCTTTTGCATTGATTGATGGAAAGATTGCGGCTTACTTTCTCCCATCGTCATTATCAGAAATTGGCAATAGGAATCAATTAAACGGCAACGGCGGCGACCGCCTGCAGTTTTGCCTAATTGATTTAGCACTTTTGCCGACTTTCTAGAAATCGGGGCGCTCGATTGGAGTGTCTGACGATTTAATTGCCCCTGCCAGAGAGCCAGAGACGAGTGTAAATTGTGACTGAGGAAATCTAAACGTTTTTACCTGAATTACCTGGAAATTTTCTTTACAACTTCATCAGCAACGCGCCGCGCCGCCGCGACTTGGCTTGGCTAATTACCATGAACTTGTCACAGCTTTTTAAGTAGAGAAAAGGAGTTTTGAGATAAGCAGACGTCGTTGGTTTTATGTAAATTTCCAGAGAGACAAAGGTTGTCTTCCGTTCGGGGTGATTAAGGCGAAAATGTTCGGACCTTTGACGATTAGCCAGAAATTTGGCTCGAATCGTGGGAGTGACGAGTCCCTCGCTGGCGACGAGTCTATGGAGACTTTTCCTCGTTTGGGTCGATTAACCGCTTCGATGCGTCGCCGACGCGACAAATTCCTGCAATTTGTGGCCTGTGGCCTGCCAGCCGATAATGCCTCCGAGTCGGTAAAGGCCATCAATCGATTTTGTGTCTATAAATATTTAAATCTATAAATTCCCTGCTAATTTTGGTTTGCTTTTTTCAGGGCGAATACATCAAACATCCGGTGCTGTACGAACTTAGTCATAAATACGGCTTCACAGAGAACCTGCCGGAGAGTTCTATGTCCATACGACTGGAGGAGATCAAAGAGGCGATTCGCCGCGAGATCCGCAAGGAGCTCAAGATCAAGGAGGGCGCCGAGAAGCTGCGCGAAGTGGCCAAGGACCGGCGCTCCCTCAGCGACGTGGCCGTCCTCGTCAAGAAGAGCAACAGCAAATTAGCCGAGCTCAAGTCCGAGCTCCAGGAGCTGGAAAGTCAAATCCTGCTAACCTCAGCCAACACGGCCGTCAACAGCAATGGACGAGGTGAGTTGCGTGACCCGCCGGCAGGTGTGGGATAGGCGATAGGCCCACCCACCTCGACACGTTTATCTTTAGTGGCTGTCGATTTGTGGTTAATTGAAATTTGACATGAAATCTTCAAACTGCCGAACTGTCCGACTGTCTGGTCGTTTCCTGGTGGGCGCGCTGAGTTCTTCGAATTGTTGCGCTTCTATTTCTGTGCTTCCGGGTTCCGCGTGGCGCTCCGACGCCTCAGCTGTCAAAATGTTTTCTGTTTATCCCTCGGCGATTAACGGGCTTTTTGTTTATGGCTTTCAGCGGGCGCTGAGAGGCCCACAAATTCCTATAGACCAGCTGGTGTAATCGTTGCTTTATTTTTACAGAAATCATCTCGAGTGCAGGCTCCATTGGCGGAGGCGGTTCGCTACCCTCAGCCGGCGGCTTGGGCGGCAACAAAACCCCCGACGGCTCAGCCCCCACCACCGCCAACGACAAGGTCCTGGCCTCCCTGGAGAAGCAGCTGCAAATCGAACTGAAAGTCAAGACCGGCGCCGAGAACATGATCCAAAGCCTGGGCATTGGCTGCGACAAGAAACTCCTGGCCGAGGCCCACCAAATGCTGGCCGATTCGAAGGCCAAAATCGAATTTCTCCGCCTCAGGATCATCAAGGTCAAACAGAACCGCGAGCAGGCCGACCGCCTCAAGGCCGCCCGCCAAATGACCGACGAAAACGGCAGCCTGGTCCACCAGCCCCAAAGCCTGGAGACCACCCTCGAGGAGCGCATCGAAGAGCTGCGCCATCGCCTGCGCATCGAAGCCGCCGTCGTCGACGGGGCCAAAAACGTCATCCGCACGCTGCAGACCAACCGCGCCCCCGACAAGAAGGCCCTCCAAGAGGTAAGAGATTCTAGATCATAGCCAGGCTATAAGTAGATTAAGATTGGCCAACGCGTGGGTGCCAGGCGGACTCACGCACAGGTGTGGGGCTGCCTGTGAATCATGTGCCGCGGGGGAGAGTCGAGAATTCGGGCTAATTGTGCAGCGGCTGTTGAAAATATTTTCATTTGTGGGCTTCCTTGACGCCTCATTAATAAGAACGGCCAGTGGATTTACTAGCCAGGCCCCCGAGCAGGCGGAAAATTATTTTTACCAAAAGACAAACCCACGACATGTGTACAAATCTCATAAACCGAAGGGGCCGCCAACTGGCGGTGCATCTGCTGGTCCGCCGGTCCATCTGTGATTTATTTATGCTCTGCGGCGGACCGACCCCTCCACTTCCGTTCGGCCTGGCCCAGTTTGCTGGCTGGATTTCCAGGTCATGAGTATGGCGGTGGCCGACTCTCAATGAAGTTGAATTTGGAAGTTTTTATGGTGATGAATTCACTTGGCAGTTGGACAGATCAGCAGTCACTTCGATTGATCGGCCAATAAATCAGGCAACCAATTGAATTTGCCGTGAGAACAAAACGCTCTCTGTGTTTGTTTGCCAAGGCGAGCGAGCGGTGGCGGTTGGCAGCCGAAAATTTTATTTTGGGAGGAAAAGTTTGCTTGAATTTCCACACGGCCGACAGACGATCGCGTCCGCTCGCTCGGCATTTTTAGTTTGAGTTCAGTTGTCGGGCAGTGCGTGTGTCGTTTTCCTTTTTTATTTCCACGGCTGCGGCAGCCTTTCGCATCCAAACTGGATTCCTGCCACAGGAAATCACTCATACGCCGCTTGGGTTGGTGGTTTACCGAAGTTTTAAATGCCTAAGAAGCGGCTCCTGGCGTTGCGTAATGTGGCCGTTTGTTTTTTTGGGGTCATCTTGCAATTTGTGTAAAAACTGTGAAAAGAAAACTTTAAAAATAAAAACCCATAAAATTAGAAACCGAAAGTGTTTGTGATTCCGCGACTCTGTGTGTGTGCGTGTGTGCTAAAAATACCAACAACAACAAAAGGCCAAATGATAAATCTCTGAATTCAGTTTGCCTTTAGTTTTTCGCTGGCTCTTTTCTTTCATAAGTGATAATTTCCGAACGTGTGACAAAAAAACATTGCGTATTTTTAGCCCCTCAAAAAAATCATAAAAATTATAAAAGAAATTATACGAAAATCTCCACACCCAACGTGGCCCCGAGTGTGCCTCCCTGTGTGTGTGGGTGGTCCATTTGTTAATTGATGAGTTTCGTGACCGGCAGCACCTTGGACTGAACTCGGGCGAATTGAATTATAAATTTTGAACGCGCGTAGCCAACGAAGAACGAAATGTAATTTAATGAAAATATAAAATCTTCTGGTTAAAAAATGAGCGATCCGCTGCCGCCTCCTTTGCCCCACGAGCTCACCGCCGAGTGGACGGTGCGCGCCCAGCTCACGTTCGCCCGGGCCGGCGAGCCTGTGCGGCAGGAGTACAGCAGCCAGGATCCCCTGCATCCGGTGCATGTGGTCTACAAATGGTCCACGCCCTATGCCGAGGAGCCCGAGGACGACCAGTCCACCTCCTCGACCTTCAAGCAGACCGGCAGCAACTCCGAGCCGAAGGTAAGGCAGCGCCGGTCACCTGCAGAACACCAGGATTAATGGCTTTTGTTTAGGCCGGGACGAGCTTCCGTTCGACGAACTCGTCGACGTTTACGAATGCCGACAACGGAGGCGGCGACTCGGCCTTTGGCAGCCCCTTGACCTCGCGCCAGCAGCGCGCCACGCAATCGGCCGCCACGGCCCAGGTGATGGGCACTCGCTGCCGCAGCACCTGCAACATTGTGGTGTCCGCGGTGGCAGACTTTCTGCCGCCAACAGGCGAGGCAGGCCCGGCCGAGCAGCTCAACCAGCCGTTCGTCTACCACACCAAAGTCCTGGCCGATCAGGCTCCGGGCAAAGTGCTGGCTTTGCGGGATGCCTTCTCCCAGACCAGCGACACGGAATCAAAGTATCAGGACGAGCGGCGCCGACCCTACGAGCAGCGCCGGGCCACCACCGAGGCCCTCATGTCCTTCGCCAGCAAGCGGCACGCGGAGGAGGCTAACTCATTTGTGGTGAGTAGACGAATCCCCGCCGCATCCGCTTACCTGGCTAATTTGAGCTCTCGCCGCAGCCACCCTACTCACCGACACCGACCACACCGTCGTCGACATTCAAGTCCGCCTCGCTGCCCAGGATCCCGCCGCTGCAGGGCCAGCATTTGCCGCCGGGCTACCTGCCCGCCTCGAAGCAGTCGCCGCTGGGAGATCCCAACAGCCAGCAGAAAAAACCACGCACTGTCCACATCGACGTCTACTGCACGGGCTCCGAGGACGACGAAGAGCAGGCCGACGGCGAGGCCTCCAGCTCCGACTCAGACACCCACGAGGGCAGCAAGCGCTACGACCTCGACTCCAACTCCACGCCCCAGACGGTCCTGGACAACGAGCAGATGCTGCTGCGCCACCAGCGCGTCTCAGGCGCTGCCCTGCCCCGTCGCCTGGCCACGCGAGGGCCGCCCAGCCAGCCCAAGTCCAGCGATCTGAACCTCGGCCATGCCATCACCCGGTCCAGCACGGCCGAGGAGGTGAACGAATCGAAGCAGCTGCTCTTCCGCAAGCACATTGGCGACCAGCGGGCCGCCAAGCTGGCCAGCCTGCGGCAGAAGTACATGCGCCAGCCCAGCGACGAGACCGTCAGCAGCGCCTATCCGAGCTCCTCGCGGTCCACAGTGCCCAGGGACAATACCTGCAGCAGCATTTCCAGCGTGACCCATGGCCTGGAGGTGTTGGATTCCTCGTGGAAGGAGACCGACGAGCAGGAGGAAGCGGCCTTTGGGCTGGCCAAGTCGGACAGCTTTGATTATGAGAACTCGCTGGACCGCCTGCGCATACGGCAAATGGAGCGGCTCTGGTCCCGCCAGCACTCTCTGGACCAGCCGGCGGTGGTAATGCCTCAGCCGCCTCACCTGCAGACCATCTCGGAGGCCCAGTCCCAGCGCAGCTCGCCCTACGCCAGCTCCTTCCAGCGGAGCGACACGCTGCCCTCCGAGTCGGATGGCCTGTCGGAGACCAACGGCTTCCAGTCGCCCTCTTACCAGCGGCAGTGCCAGCAGCCGACCTCGCATTTTCCCCGCAACCGCCCGGGTTTCCTGCAGTTCTTTGGCCCGCCAGGCCAGCCGGCTGCCCAGCCGATGACTGAAGTGCCGCTGACGGCTCCAGTGCAGCCGGCCGTGGCCGAGCCTTTCCGCCTGTCGCCTGGCTACCAGCCCCACCTGCAGCGCTGGAAGAGCGAGGGCCGCGACAACTTGACCGTGAACACGGCCACTTCGCCGTCCTCGGAGCGCAGCTCCCCGCAGCTGCTGTCCGCGGCCACGGTCCTGCCGCGCTGCGGCAGCGAGGCACCGCCGACGACCACCTCGGCGGCCACGTTCAGCGCCACGGGCCCGGCGGTGGCCCGGCGCTTTGAGATTTCTCGCGGCGACTCGCCCAGCATGGCCAGCGAGGCCTCGACCACGGTGTCGGGGTACACCCAGGAGCATTTGGAGAAGACCCGGCGCTTCGGACGTGTGGTGGCCATGAGGCGGCCGGGCGGGCATCATGTGGGCCCCACCAAGAATCCCAACTGCTCTTGCGAGAGCTGCCAGCGCTGGATGGCCGAGCGGTTCCAGCTGCGCGGCAGGGCCTTCTCGCTCGGCGAGAGGCCTGTCCTGCGAAGGCCGCAGCTCAACTGATGTTCCCTGACCCAAAGCCTGTTGGCTTGCATTTAACCAGAAAGTCCTTAAGTGTTCGTTTGCCTCGATTAACTCGACCCGCACCGCGTATTGTTCTGTGTAGGATTAAGTGTCCGCCATGTTCCTCTCGCAAGCGCTGAATAAAGTAAACGTAGTTAGTAATTTTGTGTTTTTTGGGGCGGAACCTTTTGCCAGTTTTGCTTTTGATTTGCTAATTTGCTTTGGTTTCTTTTGCAGGCCCATGGACGTTTGTCGGAGTCGTCGCGCAAACTTGATCTCCTGCGTTACTCGCTGGACTTGCGGCGCCAGGAGCTGCCGGCCGACTCCCAGGCCGCCCAGCTCTTGAAGACCGAACTGCAGATCGTCCAGCAGTCCACCTCGCCGGCCCCGGTCACCTACACCTCGCTGCAGTCGAGCCAGGCCAGTCTAATGGGCGGCAAACCCTACCAGTCAGTATCATCGTTGGGTCGCTGCGCCAGCGTCACTGGCAAGCTGGAAGTGCGCCTCATGGGCTGCCAGGATCTGCTGGAGGATGTGCCTGGTCGTTCGCGACGAGACAAAGACAACACCTCCAGTCCTGGCGACTTGCGCAGCTTCGTCAAGGGCGTCACCTCGCGCAGCAGCTCCAAGAGCTACTCGGTCAAGGACGAGACCTCCATCGAGATCATGGCCGTCATCAAGCTGGACAACATCACCGTGGGCCAGACCTCCTGGAAGCCCTGCTCCCAACAGGCCTGGGACCAGCGCTTCTCCATCGATCTAGACCGCTCCCGGGAGCTCGAGATCGGCGTCTACTGGCGCGACTGGCGCTCGCTGTGCGCGGTGAAGGTCTTGCGCCTGGAGGACTTCATTGACGATGTGCGCCACGGCATGGCTTTGCAGCTGGAGCCCCAGGGGCTCTTGTTTGCCGAAGTCAAATTCCTCAACCCCATGATATCGCAGAAGCCAAAGCTCAGGCGCCAGCGCATGATCTTCAACCGCCAGCAGGCCAAGAATATTCCCCGGGCCAAGCAGATGAACATCAACGTGGCCACCTGGGGCCGCCTGCTCAAGCGCAATGCCCCCAACCATGTCCATTTGGGCTCCAGCGGGGCCTCCACGGCTGCCGAACGGAGCACGGCCTCTGGCCGGGACTCAGAGTCGCCCATTTCGCGCACACCCTCGTCGGATGCCTTGATTGTGGAACCCGAGCCGTATTCGCCGGGTCAGCAGGCCCAGAACATGGAGTACGATCCGGAGGCCGGGATCCATGAGCACGTAGAGACCCCCGGCGAGTATCCGGATCCGGAATTGAGCGGGCTGAGTGGGCTGCGTCCCTTGTCAATGCACGGAGTGAGTGTCCTGCCGCCGGACTCGCCGGCGGTGCCCTCAACATCGACGGCTGCGGTTGCTCCTGGTGCTCGGCCTAATTCGCTTCACTTGCAGATTGCAGGGAAATCGGCTGGACGGGCGCCCACCACAGCCCCGCCGCCGCCGCCGCTGGCCAAGGCCACGCCGTCGCCGCCAGTGCTCGATCAGGAGGTAAGTCCTTGCCAGTTTCATGCTTTCCGGCGCTCGCTCTTTCTCTCTTTCTGTCACGCGCTCTGTCGATCATCTTGTTGCTTGCCCAAGACCTGGACTGTAAATACACACATACCCAGTAATCCTGTAATCCTAAGTCCTTGTAAATGTTGTACAGTCGGCGGCCGTCCCGCGTGTAGATTTTTTGCCCAGTTAATCGTTTGTTGTTGGTGTTGGTTCGTCGTAAACTCACCTCTGCCGCTCAACGCTCAACGCTCCTGGGGGAATCCTTGGGGGGCCTGGAGTTCGGACATTTGACCCTCGACAGCGAATCTCATACGCATTTCATTGTCATCTTTGGCTTCTTTTAGCTTCTTTGCATTCCTTTTCTACTTGTTCTCTTTCATTCTGCTCGGGCTTCCCCTGGACAGGACTCAGCGGAGCTTGGGGAGTTTTGTGTTGTGTTCTTATTTCCGGTGATCAAATCTCCTCGTGACTCGTTACACCGTTTCTCCTGATCTCTCACTTCCTCTATATCTCCAACTCTGTCTCTATACACCGTGCTCTTTTATTCTCTGTGCCCAACTCCGCGACTGTCTGACTGTCCGTCTGTGCGTGATGCAGTTACAGGAAGCACTGCGCCAGTTTGACTTTCTCTCTGAGCTCGAATCCAATCCCAATACGCTGCGCCGCATCCTCAAGCACCCCGACTGGCACAAGGAGCAGGCCGTGCTCGAGGATTTGCTGCTGCAGCACCAACTCGACGAGCAGCTGGCCCTGGAACAGAAGCAGCTCAGCGAACAGCTCGAACTCCGCCAGCGGCAGGATGCCAAGCGCCAAACCATCTTGGAAATATGCCGCCACCATCACCAGGAAGCCCACCAACGCCAGCCCACCAAACCCAGCCAGCCACCGCCAGAACCGCCCACCAAAGCCCCCTCGACTTCTGAGCCTCCTCCACTAACATCCTCCCAGTTGCCTGCCAACCGCTGCCTCTCCCCCCAGCAAAGCCCAACTCCCAGCGACTGCGATCTGGTTTCCTTACCAATCCGCGAACCACCTTTCCAGTTTCAGCCCGAGAAGCATCCGCGCGCCATGATGCGCGTGGATGTCGCCAGCAACTCCGTCGACCAGCTGCTCCATCGTCCTGTGCTCACCCTGCCGCCGGTTCTGCTCGGCGGCCCCGGCCCCCAGGCGGAGCCGCCCTCGCCGGCCCCCAGTGTCATGCCCCTGATCGAGTATCCCGAGGACGACGACGATTATCTGTACAACGGCAACGGCGGTGGTAGCCCTCAGCAGCTCCATCACCACGGCTCCTGTGCAGGTGATCGATTCTGTGTGGAGGTTAGGATGCCCTTAAATGCGTTTTGCTTTTGTGTGCGTTGGGTCGCTCCGGGCGGCCTGCAGTCTAACCCAAAAATTGCCTGGTTTCGTTTTTTTTTTCTGCGTTTTCACTAATCCCGGTGGTGGGCTGTTGTGACTAAGCTTGGAACTCCATAAACCCGCAATCACCCACACACACACACCCTGTAAATCAACACATCCCCCCACCCAGCCACCTGCTCTCCGGTTGGATTCGATTTGTAGTTTGGTTTGCTTGCCGACTAACCACGCATGCAGTTTGAACCTAAAACTAACCCAAGAAGACTTACAAGAACCCTCCAAAAAAGTGCTCTGAATAATTGGAAAAGTGAGTATTCTCCCCTCGAAGTGTAGAAAACTGGCAGGCAAATACTGAAATGTGTTTATTGGGCGAATTCCAGCGGGGAAATTCTCGACCACCGCCGTCCATTAAACGTGAAAGCAAAACAAACGCAAAGAAACAACGCGACTTGCGGTGCTTCACTCCCACCACCCACGGCACCAGAATAAACCGACGGACAGGCAGGAAAATAAACCAACCCAACTGTCCAACACTCTTTCCCCGGCAAGGCAAGAATTAGACAAGATCGCCCTTGAGGGAAGAAGAGGGCTCTGAGATGGGATAATGAGGCCTTTCTTAAAGATATTCATAGATTTCGTGAGGATTTCTTAGAACAGGAGATCAAAATCAGTCTGCAGAAATAAATCTAGAATCTAATTTAGGATCCCAAGCTCAGCCTGCAGGAATATAAGACTTCTGAGTCTTTAAAAAAAAAGGAGCTTGAAAGGTTTTTTAAAGAAAGTATCAAACTTTGTCTTGAGGCAAAGTAGAGATTCCATTTAACTTGATAGACGAGACTGCAAGACTTCTGAGACTTTAATTCTCAAGAAGTTTGAAAGGTTCCTAGAGGAGAGTTTCGAGGCAAAGTCTTGAGGCAAATTAAAGATTCCATTTAAGTTGATAGACGAGATTCTGAGTCTCTCAATTGGATTTCTTTTCCTACTTAAATCTTTAAAGAATATCTCCAGGCCCGATCTATCCATGTGTCAGAAATGGAAATATTCCTATTAAGAAATATATTCAGCCGCAAGTCCGTCCCCAAGATTTGAAAGACACCAAAAGCTCCCCTGCGTTCCTTTGCGATCACTGGAGTTCCTCAACACCTTCCTTTCAGAATCCGCGCCATGGTCCCCATTCGCTTGGCGAAAAAGCAGAGCAAAATATTTTAAAATAGCCGCCTTGTTTATAATAACCACAGAGGCAGAAACGCCAGAGAGCAGAAAATGATGCCCCGTCCGATGGCAGGGGGAAACCGCAAGAAAAATCAAAAGATAATTCGAAGATTCGCGGCGGTTTTTGTCGTTGCTCTGCCCGCCGCTTCACGTGGCGGCTGTCAGTGAAATTTGTGAACGATTTGCAAGTCCATAAACCCAAAAACGTTCACTGACTTTCGTGTGGGCCCTGCAGCGGTGACGCCAATCGGCGATTTGCCTGCTGTCGGCAGCCTTGGAAAGGCAGTCGGTTGGTGTCATCGCTTCGATTTTACAAGAATTTCCCAGTCGGCGCCCGAAAATGAGACGCAAAAAAGAAACGACACAAATTTTATACCTTTGCTCTTGGCATTGGCATTCGGCCGCCTTCAGTTGTCCGGCGGCCAGCGCGCGGTTCTTTTGCCCCGAAACTCGAGTCCCCCGCTCTTGGTTATGATTCTGCCAACCTTCAGTGTTGTCTCCCAGCTTCTGCGTCAACTCTGCGCCCAGCAGCAGCAACTCCTCAGCGTGGCCAGCAACTGCCAAGGGAATTTGGCGCTGGCCAGGCCCACGCAAGCCGAGGCCCTCATTGCCCCAGTAGGTGTGCTGGGCTGTGTTACATAAAATCGAAGACCATTAATTGCATTAAATTGGCGAACATTTGCACTTACCCACCCCCCACCGCATACATACGTGTCAAGTCCTGTGTGTGATTTTTTTGTGGTTCAGTTTTGATGTACAAAGAACCATCCACGAATATTTTGCAGGCACATATCAATCTTGTCCATATCAGAATCGAACCCATTGAATTGGCTCCGATAGCGATAGAAAAGTTGTCGCCAGCCACGTCCGCGTTGCCATCATCGTGTTCCCCGTCCCCGTCGCCGTCCCCGCCACCGCCGCCATTGCCGTCATCCAGTCCGCCGGCGCTGCTGGACAGCCCAGACGAGGTAACAAAACTCGAGCCACACTTCCCTCTCCACACCTCCAGGATTATTCAGAGCTTCTTTTTGGTCCTCCCCAACTAACCCATAATTCAGTGTCCAATTGCTTGCCTTAAATTCACTCTGTCTTGCCCGTTTAGGTGATCCCGCAGCTGGGCAAACTGTACTTGGGCGGCAGCCAGCAGTCCCAGCAGCAGCAGCTGCCCTACGTCCAGTCCTCGCCCATCATCCAGGAGCCGCCCACGCCCACCCTCTACGGCAGCGGCTCGCCCGCCGGCCCGCCGCAGTTCCCGCAGCCCTCGCAGCGCAGCCAGGACAAGCAGCACCACCAGCAGCCCCAGCAGCAGCCCATCTATGCCAACCAGTACGAGTTGAATGTGGCCAAGGCCGCGGCCGCCGCTTCGGTCTACACGCCGCCAGCCCAGGGCTCTGGCTCGGGCCAGCAGCAGCGCAGGAATGTGGCCCGAGGGCTGCAGTACCGCGAGCCTGGATTTGATGGCCGGCGCTCGAGCCAGCAGCCGAATGGTCTGCTGTCCTTGGACAACTTCCGGCTGCTCAGCGTGCTGGGCCGCGGGCACTTCGGCAAGGTGATCCTCTCGCAGCTGCGCACCAACAACAAATACTACGCCATCAAGGCGCTGAAGAAGGGCGACATCATAGCCCGCGACGAGGTGGAGTCGCTGCTCAGCGAGAAACGCATTTTCGAGGTGGCCAATGCCATGCGGCATCCCTTCCTCGTCAACCTCTACTCCTGCTTCCAGACTGAGGTAAGTCGAGCGTCTCCAATAATTTACAAATTTTATTAAATTCCTTAAATTTATTCTCAGCAACACGTGTGCTTTGTGATGGAATACGCAGCCGGCGGGGATCTGATGATGCACATCCACACGGATGTTTTCCTGGAGCCGCGCGCGGTGTTCTATGCGGCCTGCGTGGTTCTGGGTCTCCAGTATCTGCACGAGAACAAGATCATCTACCGGGACCTGAAGCTGGACAATTTGCTGCTCGACACGGAGGGCTATGTGAAGATTGCGGACTTCGGTCTCTGCAAGGAGGGCATGGGCTTCGGGGACCGCACTGGCACTTTCTGCGGCACCCCGGAGTTCCTGGCCCCCGAGGTCCTCACCGAGACCTCCTACACACGCGCCGTGGACTGGTGGGGCCTCGGCGTGCTGATCTTCGAGATGCTCGTGGGCGAGGTGAGTGGACGTTTGGTTTTAGTTTGAGGATCTTTCTAATGTTTGTGGGCTTTGCAGTCGCCGTTCCCCGGGGACGATGAGGAGGAGGTTTTCGATTCGATTGTGAACGACGAGGTTCGCTATCCGCGCTTCCTTTCCCTCGAGGCCATAGCCGTCATGCGCCGGGTAAGTCAACCGCCACCAAAAACAACTGAACTTCGTTTTAATTGCATCTTTGCCCACAGCTGCTGCGTAAGAATCCGGAGCGCCGGCTGGGCTCTTCGGAGCGCGATGCCGAGGATGTCAAGAAGCAGGCATTTTTCCGCTCCATTGTCTGGGACGATTTGCTGCTGCGCAAGGTCAAGCCGCCCTTCGTGCCCACAATTGTGAGTAGAACCGCCAAACTCGAGAATCCTTTTAATCGGGCCCTTCGGATCTTTTACAGAACCACTTGGAGGATGTGTCGAACTTTGACGAGGAGTTCACCTCGGAGAAGGCCCAGCTGACGCCGCCCAAGGAGCCGCGGCATCTCTCCGAGGACGAGCAGGTCCTCTTCGCCGACTTCTCGTACACGGCCGAGTGGTGCTGAGCCCGCCCAGCGCCGCTCTTCAATTTGTATTTATGCTTTTACATCTGTAGTTCTAATCACTGAGTGTTGAATATTTATACACACCCAAGCATCCTCATCATCATCAAAGGCAATCATCATCATCATCACCGTAGGCAGCAGCAGGAGGAGCATCAGCAACTGACCATCCACACAATGAACCTGATGGGGCTCAACGAACGTTCAACGCTTCGGGCCCGCAAAAAAAAGAAAGCAAAGAACTTTTTATATTTTTTGTCCCAATTTTTTGTTGGAAAAGAATCGTAGGATCCACTGAGAATGTACCGAATAGTCTGACGCGCCTTACCTACATCAAAGTTGTAGTTTTTTCGACACCCGGAAGAGTCCCGCGATCGGGCGGCGCTACTTTACAAGCGCCCCCAGCCCCTCCCGCCTCTTGTTAGAGATATAGTAAGATTCTTGAGGATTATGCTCACGAGAACGCCAAGAGATCCGTTTAACTTTATCCACGGAGACCACAACAAAAAAATCACACCAAGCTAATTTGTAAATTTAACGGCGCCGATTGCGAGATCGCCACGTTTATATTGATTAATTTTAAACGCAATTTAAATTTGTTATTTATTATTTTACTTAAACACACACTGAAAACGCGAAAAAAAACCCACGAAAAGAAACCGTAAATTAAGAAAAGGATTTTGCTTTGAGCATTTTAAGAAATTTTGGAAGTTGCACGGAAAAATCGAAACGAAACGAAGCGAGCGGAGCGTGCGGATTTCGTTGCATGCAATTAGAATTGTTGTAAATTTTAGGCTTTTTATTTTTAAATAAATTTTACACGCCCCCCTCCCGCGTAACTTTAAATTCGATTTTAGTTTGTAGGCCCGCCCCGCCCCCGTCTAATTTTACAATATTTACACATACACGAGAGTTTAAAATTTAACATAAGTCTA
The DNA here is from genome assembly GCA_037075105.1 of Lissocephala sabroskyi. Taxonomy (NCBI): domain Eukaryota; kingdom Metazoa; phylum Arthropoda; class Insecta; order Diptera; family Drosophilidae; genus Lissocephala; species Lissocephala sabroskyi. The sequence continues at coordinate 31,654 of JBAMCP010000465.1, read as the reverse complement.
TAATTATATAAATGAAGAAATTATATACGCATGACGCCCCTGAAGTCCCCCAGTCCGGGCGAGAGTTCGGCGTTTATGCAGCAACCGATAGAAACCGGTAAATAAATTCTAACTTGCTATCGCTATTCAAATAATCTTCGTTTTGAGTGGGCCAACATCCGACGACGGCTTTCCTAATTCAGTCCCTGGGAGAGTTGGTAATACAAAATGTTGGTCGTGTTGTCCACGACGGCGAGGAAGAGTTTTGGCTGGTTATTGGCTAGGAGCTTTTGGAGGAACTGCAAGGCGATATGCTTGGTGTGCAGGGTGGGTACGTACAGCACCTCTTGGCCATTTTCCTGGCCACTCAGATAGCCGACTTTGTAGTCTTCGTCGTACAGCGGCTGGAAGTCGGGGGATTTTCCATCTGGAAGACGATTTTGGGTTATTTTGAGGTCTCTACTGGAAATTGAACCCACCTGCTACCAACTTATAGTACAATTGCTGCAATAAGTCGCTGGCCAATGTATCTACGCAGACCATGTCAAAATCCTCTGGTTGCAGCTGAAAGAAAAGAGCGGCCAACAGTTTTAGAGCCACTACGAGCAATACTACAGCCGGCATACTTACCATGTTTCTAAAACTGTCGGTGATTTGTTTTTATTGTCAAAACTATGTTACTTTATGAAACTTCAAGCTTGGCAAGCTTTTTTCAAGAAAAACTTTTGTCTAAAGTGATTGTTTATAGCACTTCGCCTTCTTTACCTTACAATTACATATATTTATTTTTGTAAAAATTTACCGGGCACATTTCTCGCAAGCCTTCTCGTTCAACAGCGAGCGGTTGCCAAATCAGCTGTTGTGCAGTGTTGGTAAGTGCTCGCCGCAGATTACTTAGGCGCGAGTTTTTAAAATTCTTAAATTATTACGTTGTTGAGCTGAAAATGCCCTTACAACTAAAGCTCATTCATTTAATAGTTAGAGTGTTAAATATTTCTTAAAAATTAGTTTGCAGTTACCCGTTCATCGGCTTATTACGTTGTCTGTCATATTCTGATTGTCAAATTCTGTCGATATTTCATCGAAATTTAAAAATGCAACAATGCTCTCCGATGACCGAGCACACATGGTTGCATTTGCTTGCCGCGCTTTCTAAATCAGCCAGATGTGCTGAATATAAATAAATTCGTTTAAAAATTAGTGTTTACAGCCTATAATCGCCTAAATTAGGTTTCGGGGCTTTAACCTTTAAAGATTTCCGAACTTCTTGGTTCTTTGTAAGAGCAGCTTTCGTATTCAGACAAATTTAAACCAATTGGAATATGTTTGGTGCGTTGGCCCGGCGTTTAAATTATCTGTTTCTAGTTCCAAGCTTAACTTCTTAAATACAATTATTTATTGCAGCAAATGATGTGGAGGCTGAGAAATGCCTACGATCGGCGTTAGCCTGAGCAACTGCAGACGCAGCGTCTCAACAAATTATGCTAAGGAGCTGCAGCAAACGCGTCCGCTGCGGTCCACGTTCCTGCCACTTTAAAACAAAGTGAGTTCCGAAGTTTCGTCTGCGATGCCGTGATAAGGGTTTGGCAGTTGTCTCGTCCTGCCGCCCAACGATTTGCATAACAGCACAGACGCACACCCGCCCCCCAACCCACCTCTGGTGCGGATCCAGGCGCGCGTGCGGCATTCTAATGTGTGTGTTGGGGGGGATAAGCAAGCCCTAGCCGGAATGGCTGGCGGCCACAAAAACACAACGTCTGCGAAGAAGATAAAGTCGTCTGAGAGTGCATTTTACACGTCTGCCCATTTATTCCCCACCCGTCGAGGCCGACTCGCCGACTCCGCCACCCAGGCGGCAATGAAGGGCAATAATAACCAATGGTCCAAATGGCTCCCTAGTCCATTCAGTCGGCTACTTAGGAGCGGGGGCCCAAGGAAGCCGCACCTGAATGGCGAGTTAAGCTCCACACACACTCGCCCACTCACCGCCAATGCCAGGGCCAAAGCCGACCAGATGTTGTGGTCAATGGCCATTATTGAGTTTGTCAGCGAGGGCAGGAGAAAGGCAATTACATTGGCTACAACCAAAGGACGACGACTAGCGAACAACAGTTATTACGCTTACCAACACACGCACTGACTCCTGGCGCGCAGGCGGGGGCGCTGGACAGTCGCTCCATTTAGCCAGACCCACTCGGCCGGAAGCGGGTGTGCGTGTGTGTGCGTGATGTCCCTGGCAGCTTCCGCCAGCCATTCAATCGTCTGTTCTGCCGGCCCTCGTCCTGTGTGTCCGGTTGGGAATAATATTATTTGCAGTTGGCCGGCCGCTTATCCTTGGCCGTAGACAAACAGCAAATGGCCAAGTTCCTGGCCCCTGACGTTGGCCGCCGCCTTCAATTACTCAATTTCCAGGTTGGCGGGGCTTTAATTGAAAATTCTGGCGTCTCGTAAAGTCCAACGACTGGCTCGAATGGAAGTTGTGTAATTGCCAAAGCCATCAAGTCAATTGGGTTTCATTGTCAGCGCCTCCCAATTAACCCGTGGCAACCTTGGCCCCGCCTCCGCCCGCTGCCCTGTTGTGGCTGCAAACTTCGACTGGCCCCATTCGAAATGCCATTTGCAATTCAATGCGAACTCGGCCTAATTACGCTGCAAAAGTTTTCGGGGCCCCGACAAACAGCCCGCCCCGCCGGCGGCAACTTCCGCTGGGCCAACTTTCGAGGCCCCGCCTGCCCCTGCGGTCCATTAATCAGCAGTGAATCCAATTTGTAACACATTTGCAGGTTGCCCGCGTTTAAAAATTTGAAGCCTAGCTTTAATGAGCTGGCAGCTGAGGGCGTGCCAATCGCTTAATGGATTTCCGTTTGTCCACTTTTGCCGCATCATTGGGCGGGCAATTAACTTGGCCTTAACGGCCGCAGCGGTTGGCCGAATAGATTTTCCTGTGACTGGGCAGAAAATGACATTAAAACTCGATAATTGCATGACAAACTGGAAACTTCATGCATACGACCTGTTGGCCGGCGCCTGCAGCTTCTAATTGCCTGGCAAATTCAATAAATTTATTTGTGAATATTCTCAAATTTGGCTTATAAATTTGGTCGGATGCGATTTGCTTGATTGTTCTTAACAGTCGGAGGCGAAATCGAATTCCGACTTTGTGGCTTGCCGGTCAGTGAATTCAATTTGATTACGCAATTACCAGCCATGTCCTTGGGGCCGAAACCCAGACAAAATGTGGTATTTTCCAGGATTGATTGAATTGGTGGTGCGCGGGGTCCGGAAAACTGCAAATCCTTGACTGCAACGCTGCCTGGATTTATTTGCGATAATGTTGCACAATTAGACTTGCCATTGACTGCAAGAAGGCGAGAGGGGAAGGCCGTGACGGAGGAGAAAATCAGAAGATGCATCGCCATTTCCGGTCGAGTGGAGTTAAGCATCCGAGTCAAGCCGGCCTGTCTCGCATTTCAGCAACTTTTGCAATGCGCCAAAACGCA
>JBAMCP010000465.1:13525-28075 GCA_037075105.1 Lissocephala sabroskyi | reverse complement strand
AAAAAAATCCCAATGAAACTTGGGAGCTGAGGGCATGGACAGTTGGGATGGGCAGACTGCCAATCAGTCGAGTAGACTAGACAGGCTGGCGGGCTTAACCCACCACCGCCCCCTTGGGCTATTGTGTGCTGCATTTTATGGCAGTCCTCGACGTCCTTGTTGCTGCTGTCGCTGTTCCAACAAACCAAAATGAGTGACATTTATCACTGGCCGCTCCCCTTTCCACCCACCGCCTTTGTTGAATGTGAAGTGGCGACGTCATCGACATAATGACAACAGACTCATCTACGTAATTAGTGACCGGATCCAAGCTGCCTGGAAGACTGGATGACCGCATTGTGCGGGCCCAAATCACCACATTGTCGTTGGGGGCTGGTCAGCAAAATTCATTGCCTACTTTCCGGTGCTGCAGCATCCGCATTTGGTTGACTGTTGGGCAGGCGAAAATTAAATGTAGATAAGTGGAGATGAATGTTGCGTTGGTTTTCCGGTCGCTTGTGGCCTTTTTCGGTAGGCCAATCAAGGAAGCCGCCTACAAATTGCGAGCCTGTCCCAGGCCCACACACATAAAGAATAGTTCATTTGGCGGCAGCAACGTGCCCGAGTTGGTTGAGCGGCCCAGCCGACGTGCCAGTTACAAGGGCACGCGCGCCCACGTCCAGGCCAGGAAAATCAGATGGCGTCTAAAAAACCGCAACCGAAAAGCGAAAGCAACGCGCGAATCGCTCAAGAGCCGCTTCACCCGCCGCCCGCCCCGGAAAGTCTTTGCGACGTCGTTGCCGCCGCAAAAACATAACGAAATCAAAACAAAAACAGACAATTTGCCGGCAAATCGCACGTGACAGAGAGCGGCGGTCGGCGGCAGGACGAGCCAAGAGCGATTGAGAGCAGCTGAGAGGACTTGGGATTCGTTGAGTTTGTGCGCCGAAGTTGACGAAGCCCGACCGACGGGTATAAAAGCCGAGGACTCGCCAGGCGCCGCGCAGTTCGTCGTCGTTCGTCGCAGCTTGCAAGTGGCAAGGACTAAACCGGAAGCGAGTTTCCCGATCGCCGCCTAACGGAAAGTGAAACCTTAAAGCAAATACTCACCACCCACCCGCCCAAGTGCAATTGCAGCGCAGCCGTGCGGGGGCTGAGGATTTTTCTATTTTGGCGCCTTTGTGAGTGGAAGTGGCGCAGAGCCGCTTAAAGGACCATTTTGTGGCTAACTGCAGTTGCGGTGGCAAAGACTTTAAGCCATCTCAACAGTGAGAGAGAAAAAGAAGAATTTAATTGCAATTTCACCGCTGGTGGAAAGTTGCCAAGTGACAAGTGCGGCGCAGGCAAGTGCATCATAAATTTTGCAAGTCCTTCCGGCTGCCACGGCTCAATGTCAAGCGCTTGATTGACAAATTGATCGATTGAACAAACAGACAAACACACAGCCGCTCGGTTGGTCGGTTGCATCCTTCGATTGCCCGCCCATCCGTGATCCTTGGCCCGGACAAGTGGTGCAGCCGTGAGCGTCATGTGGTCCAGACAGCGTATGCGGCATAAGCCGCTCTGGGCCCTCATATCCTTGACCGTTTTGCTGCTGGTCTTGGACAAAAGCAGCGCCAACACCGAGAACACCGAGGCCACCACCACGGTCGAGCCAGGTGAGCGTTTCCCATTCAAATATTTAGTATTTTTTCGGTTGCCTTGCTGCGTCTTTAATTGCCAGCCCGCGAATTTGACCTTCACCATTAACACACAAATCCGAGGCAAGGCCAGTGGCGCCGCCGGCAAGAAGGGGTCGATTGAATGGCCAAATATTTCATGTCTTCTTGTTTTTTCCCCGCTGACACGGAAGGGCAGTCCTGCCAGCCACTTTATTAAATGACTTTCGTGCTCGAAAGCGATAATCACGCACGCACACTCGCACACACGCACACGGGAGGGGAGGAAGGAGAGGAGAAGCAAGAAAACAAAGCGCCGTGCAAATACCTCGAAGCAAATGAAAAATATTTCACGTGGCTGCCAACAGGAGTAACCGGGGAGAGCACAGAAATCATCGGGCCGAGGGGGCGAGGGCAGCTCGGGGGTTTTGTGGGCATCTCGGCCAGGCTCGACGGCACAGAGGCAATCAAAACGAGCCCTGTTGGGCAACCTTAATCCCAATCAAAGTCAACAACAGGAATAGCAGAAAGAAGGTAACTCGCAATGAGTCCGTCCAGGCATAAAGAATTTAATGAACTCCCCTCCGCCCTTCGCCAAGCCTCGGTCTCGTCCCTGCCCCTTTTGCCAATCCTCGGAAATTAATAGGCTGTACCGAGAGATATAAAAAATGCGCCCTGGGGCGAGGTGTCCGGGGTAAGGAAGTGGGTGTGAAGTGGCGACCGCAGCTTCTTTACGTCAGCTCAATTAGCTGCCGAGATTCGTGAGATTTCACCCACCAAAAGTAATTAATTTTTTATACCCTGCATCCAGCATGGATCCATTGGGGGTTATAGGTTTGTTTTGTCCTTGCAGAAGGATTTATTTGGGCTGATGCTGATTCCAACTTCCAAGGAACCACAACAGACCAATTTAAAGAGTATTTCTTATTCGTTGCCTGCCAGCGGAAGCTTCGGTAAGCTTAGCCGTGATTAAGGGCTTTCGATGATCTCATCAGGGGTATTTTTTGTTCCTTTACGCCCTGAAGAAGATTCTGGGGATACATAAGCATACATAAGTGAAAAATTGCGACGTAATTGAAATCGATGACGTTTTCCCACAGACCGACCCCGCGCTTTCTCCTTCCACGGTTACCAATTGCGCAGTAGCTGAAGGTTTCCTGGGTTTTTTGGGGGCCCGTTTTTTTTTTCGATGGGTTGAAAACCAATAAAGGCGAACAGACACATTCAGACATTCAGAGGAATCGACATCAGGAATCGCCAATTGAATCGAGAGACAGGTGGAAGGCAGCGCCACAGAAAGGACGGACGGACAGGAGCGGCCTTGGCCAAACTATTTGTGTTGGCAGGATTGCTGGGGGTGGGTAGTTGGAAAACTTTCAATTTTCATTTCGTTTGCCAACTGCAAAAAGGAAAATATTTACCAATCTCATATGAACAGCGGGGAATTTAATTTTACATGACCAAGAGAACTGTGAGCTCGGCCAGTCAGTCATTTGGCCCGGTGGTTTCAGTGGTTTTACGGTGATGCTGCACCCCAAATGGAATTCGCAAACACAAAAAAGAGAAGCCACCGACGATCTGCCATGAAGTTTGCCGTATGCCAAAGTCAGTCCGGCTCAGCTGTCCCCCCACAAAGCACACACAGACCCACTCGTGTGGGGGGGAAAATGTCAGCCAAACTGGAATGAAATGAACTGCAGGCGGAGGGACGAGTTCAGGGCGGGGTGAGTGAAATATGCAATAACATAAATGACAACTAAAAAGTCTCGGCCAAGACGACGCCAGACGCCTGGCCGTCCGGGCAGCTGCGGGCGGGCGGACTTCGTGTCCCATAAATCTTAAAGCAATCCAAAGTCCCCCCATGATAGCCAAGTGTGTGTGCGGAGCAGACTTGCAGTCGCCCGTTTGAGCTGAGTTGGCAAAAAAATGCAACGAACGACGAAGGACAACGCATTTTTTGGTATGCCCAGCAAAGTTGGCTCAAACGTTGCCAGTGGTTCCATTTTGAGTATGACAGGCACTTTCGGTCGCCCAGGCAGCTGATGATGAAACAAAGACCGTAAAGGAATTTCCTAAAGGCTTCTAAGGGAAACAATACCAACTATGCGTGTTGCCGAAGTTTCGAAAGAATCCATATGAGTCCTGAGGGCAGATTACCCTAAAACTAATTAATTATGCCAAATTAACTCACTGCAAGATGACGATGTTTAAATTGATGAAAAAGCAAAACTTTAAATTCAATTAGAAAGGAAAAGATAAATTATTACAAATAAATTCGGGAATGCGTAACAAAAAGACTTTAAATCAATCAAATAAATTCCTCGTCCTAATCTAGTAAGAATTTAAGATTTGATTCAACTAAATTGAAAGCTCAAATGAATGACGAAAATATGTTGAATTTGTTGGTTTTGATTTGCCAAACAAATAAGCAAACTTTACTCAAGGTTTTCTCGATTTTCTCTAAATATTCAAAATAAATAAATAAATTCCTAAGCAAATTAAGGAAAGGCCCGAGCGCCAGCGCCAGTTCAGCTTGGTTGCGTTTAAGAGTATTTAAGAATTTACTGGCGAAACTCATTGCCTTGAAATGAATCCCAAATGAATGGACTCAGTTTTGTGTTTACCAGCAATTCAAAAACATTCATTGCTTATCATGAATTATTAAAAGAGTTGCGAACAATAAGCCTGGATTTATTTAGTCAGAGCCCCGGAACAATCAAACAAGAAACTCAAATGAATACATGAGAATCTCCAATGCAAGAATTCTCAACTACCCAAAGATCTTTTCACTGGTCTTTCGATGTTCCTTTATCCTTTTGGACACAAAAATAAACCCATGAAGCCTAAGCCTACTAAGAATTCTCTGAGCTGGCTTATGGGTCGAGCCGATCGATTGGACGCATCACTGACACACCCAAGACTCCTCGGCTGGCCAGCATCGCTTCTCCGCTTCTCCGCATCTCCGCTTAGAACAAAAGTTGCCGGGCTGCTGCGCATTATGCATGCAAATGGTATAACCGAGTAACGAACTGTCAAAATCGCAGTTCCAGCAAAAAGCAATGACAGCGAAGCCAAGCGCTCCTCCCATGGCGACCATGGCACGGAGCAAGGAGCACGGACTCCAGATATGCATGTACTCAGTTATATGCATGCATTTCTTATGTGATCGAGGCGAGCGATAAAGACGGAGGCGGGGCCGGGCCAGTTGGGTTCGGTTGAGTTGAGTCGTTTGGCTCTTCTTCCGGGCGGATGCGATGTGGAATGTGAGTTTTGCATAAATGCAGTGGACGGACGGACGGACTGGCGGACAGCTGAGCTTGCCAACTGAAATGTCCTTGTTGGTTTTATGTACTTTGAAAGCTGCCTCTTCTCTCGACTGCACATGAATGATTTATGGCGTCGGGCGGTCGGGGCGGGTGGCTTGGTGATTATCAGTCCACTGGGACGGCGGGACAGCGGGAGGGTAAGCGATTGAAACTTGTCTCTGTTGGATTTGTGAGCATTTGCATTATGCGGGCTGGCAAGGCAGAAATTGTAGGACTTGGCTAATTGGCAATTGAATTGCCTCAATTATTTGCTAATTTGCCCGACTTACAAGATTTTTGACCCAATTCCGCTCTAAAAACCCAGCCGCTTCTACAGCCTGGCAGCTTGGTTTCAATTAAAAAAGCCACGCAAATTCCTGTTCCCCCCAAAAAGCCCAAGAAATGCCAACGAGCCTGGGGCATCTTTGTGCTCTAGTTAGTCACCGCCCCCTCCCCTCCCTTGGCCGTGCATTACTTCAACTTCTATTACCCTTGGCAGAGTTGGCTCGTTTGTCCCCGCCGCTCGCTCTGCTCAGGCGGAAAATGCTAGCCCGACTCGAGAGCCGCCAAGGCAAATTGAAACTTGACTCGAACCGTGCGTCGTCTTCGTTTTCTCTCCGGAGGACTGTGCGTGGTGGGTGGAAATATCAATGCTAAGTGCTTCCTGGCATATTGGAAATTTGCAATTTCGATTGCACTTCAAAGTCAATGGGAAGTGAATGCCAGAAGAAACTTATTAAATTAGAAGCACATGCATGGCCAATGAATTATTTATGGGTAAAAGTTTTCCAGGCCCTCTCATTTTCATCATCTCTCGCCTTCTCTCTCTGCAGATGCCTCGCCGGGCTGCCGGGCTCCGGATGTGCGTTTCACCATTGTAAAGCCGGAGGCCACCACCGAGCAGCCGTACGCCAAGTTCGAGACCACCCAGGTCTATCTGCCGGATGACTTCACCACCGCCGATGTGGAGTTTGTGGACAAGCTGCATGTGGGCCGGCATGCCAATGAGAACCACGCGGCCATTGTGAATCCCTACTCCCTGGACCTGGGCGAGTCGGAGCACCATGAGCTTCATGTGGGCGATGCTGCCGGCCTGGCCGAGGAGGAGGAGGACCACGAGACCGAGGACAGCTTGTACAAGCGGATGAACAGCAACCGCAAGCAGGGCAAGAAGCGCCGCTCGGGCTCGGGCCGGCGCCGTCGCCTGGAGAACGACAATGGCCAGACTGGCCGGGATCGGGGCAGCCGGTATAAGCGGCATGCTATTCTCCATGATGCTGAGGCCTCGCCGGACACCGACCGCTGGGCGGGCAGCAAGCTGGCCGCGGAGGGGGATGTGTACTACGTCCACATAGCGGACATCTTGAAGTCAAGGGAACCGAATCGAGAGCTGCGCCTGAAGCTGCACAAGATGAAACGGCAGGCCAAGCAGGCCAAGTGCCTGGCCAAGGGAGGCGGCAAAAAGTGCACCGAGCCCAAGAAGCCGAAGAAGGCCAACCAAACGGCTGACTGGCAGGCCGATAAGCTCGACCAGGAGCCCAGGGAGGAGGGACATCATCGCCGACGCGGTGACAGTCACGATGCTGAGCTCGACCAACGTGACATCAATCCGCGTTGGCAGCAGCACCACCAACGCCGTCGTCGCAATGCCGAGGGTCAGGACGCGCCCACAATGGAGACCGGACCGCAGCCGCTGGAAGCAGACCTCGAGCACAAGGACAAGGAGTTGGAGGAGAACGTCAATCAGTCGAGCAGTGCAGCAGTGGCCCTGCAACGTGTCAAACGCAAGTCGGGCAAGACCACGGGTGCACTGAGCCGTCCCAAGGGTGGTGGAGACTCAAGCTCAAAAACCACCAGCCGCAAGGATAAGGGTAAGTCTCTGGCGCTTACACATCGGCCAGACACTGGCAATGCTACAGTGCTTTCGAATGACTTTGCCCGCCGCTGTCTCGTTGTCTGTCTGTCCGTCTGTGTTGTGCTTATGATAAGAAGACGCAGACCAGAGAATCATCTGCTCGATGGTCGGTGGTCGGTCGTCGGTCTTGTCAAGTGGAATGGAATTGGCGACCATCAGTTCACCAGCTAATCGCTCTAACGCTCTTCAGATCTCTCAGCTCTCAGTTCACACTGCTCAGCTCACACGCTCCACATTCCATGTGCCACTTTCGCGACTTCAACTCGTTTTCGTCTCACAGCCGGACAGTCTGTCCTTGTCGATTCGCTTGTCTCTCTCTCTCATGTTGCCTGTCTTTCATTTGTTCGCCATTCTTCGCTTTCTTGCCTGCTGCACTGTCTAAAGTTCATCCTGCCGTGTCGTGTCAGTCAGTCGCTGGCAAGCGCCCTTTATCCATACATCTGTCAGTTTGGTTGTCTGTGATCCCAGATCCTGGGCTTTTGCGGTTATGGTTTCTGTTTCCCTGCCGCAGACTTCGTGTTTCAATTATAAAAAGTCTTTCAGTCCTCAGAGCACTTGGGCAGATTCAGAAAACTCTACAAATATGATGCTGATGCTCCTTCCAGAACAAAGAAGAGTACAGCGTATTCGTCAATTTATTTTCGACGTTTGCTTTCGTTTCTTCCGTTTGTCTTCTCGCGCTCCTTTTTCTTTATTACAAGGCCTTTGTTTACTTTGATTCAGTAAATTTGCTGGCCGGCCTTTTGTGCAGTGCCTGCCTGCGTCAGGGTGTCCTTTCCTGCCTCACCGCCCTGACATCCTTCTTTTTATTAGCCGTCACTGCCAAAGGGCCGCATGTGTGTCTGTGTGTGTGTGTGTGTGCGGCCCCTTCGCATAATATTATCTTTCGTGTTATCTTTGCCTTTTTGCGCATTCAAAAATGAAGTTGTATCCTGTTAAGTGGCCGCCAAGCACCCCAAGCAGCCTTTTTAATGCTCGGCAGGCAGGCTAGGCATCCTTCGGTCCCAAGTTTCTATTGAAGTTCGCGGTACTTTCGGCGGCTTTGTGTGGATCTGTCTGTCCGTCTGCCCGTACGAGTTTGTGGGTTCGGTTTAATGTGCGCGCGTGTGTGTGTGAACCATCACTCAAGGATGTTCTGCTCTAAGCGACGTTGTCGCTGCCTCCCAAGGAGCTTTTCACACTTTGTAACGGCTTTTAATGGGGCACCTCAAGAGGGTGCGCCGAGGCATCTCGCCGTCGAGTGACCGAACCAGTCTTGGGTAAACAGAATAAACCCGAGAATTGCATTGCCCTGATGAAAGGACGGAACCGAGCAGAACCCTTTCGAAATCAGCCACTTCATATTCAGGTCTATGAATAAACTCGCCATTTTCGCCAGCCCATTAAAGCGTCATTTCAACGACATTCCCCGATCTTTGGTGGCTCGCTTGCTTGCCTACTTTCCCCCACCTGCTTGCTTGCACACCCTACCCCCGCTGTCTTTCTATTGTCACTTTATGGCCTTGCTTTTGGGCCGACCCCTTCCCCCGTTTTCAACTTTATTGTGGCATCGAACGCATTGTACATTTGTCCATTTCATAACGCCCTCACCGTGTTCTCTATACTCGCCCTCTCTGTAGGTATTTACGACGAGGAGACAGGCTATTCACCTGTGCATCCCGACGAGACCGACTCGGATGAGGAGGACGACGAGGAGGAGGAAGTCGACATTTTGCAGCAGTTTACGGAAGTTTCCGAAATTCGTTTCCCCGGGGAAATTGGACCGATGGGCGATCGTCGTTTATGCAAAATTCGCTGTGTGAAGGGCAAGTGGGTGGGTCCGCTGTGTGCCACCAACGAAGAGGGTAAGTGAGCACCACACACACACACACAACACCTGCACACCCTTGCACACAATGAAGCCACAGCCACAAACATTTGCCGCATGCATCAGCCTCTCACACGAGAAACGGAATATTAATCATTGGCCAAGATTCCGCCTGCCGAGCCATTCGAAAGCAATACAAACACCCAGCACTCAACGCACAACATACACACACCACACACCCCCCGGATGCTTAGCCAACAAACCAGATGTTATTGTAGAAATCAACACACGTTTAATTGACTCTTTGGCGCTGCCAGCCTCTCCGAGACGGGAGCTTGGATTATACGATCTGTAGCTGTAAGTCGCAGGAGTCCACACACATCCACACACTCACACACGCTCTGTATACACCAATAAATAAATTAAGCGCCAGTGGGAATCGGTTAAGTGCAACGGTGGAGAGAATCCATTTGTTATAAAGAGAAATCCCGGATCCATTGCTTTTAAGCTTTTAACAGAGTTACTTGGTAGCCCTGGTCCCCCATAATTTATCTTAGATTTTTAAAATCTGTTTCTTAATTTGGAAAATAAATCCATCATTCAGATAAATTCATCTTCCTTTATCAAATTGGCAAACCAGCCCAACCCTTTCCAATAAAATATCTTCCTGGAGACCTGATATAGTTTCTGGATCCTATGAAATAAATTATATGAAAATAGAACCAAAAGATCTTTGTTCTTTACTTACTTCTTATCTAACCGTTGCAGTCAACCGAAGCCCACAGAGAAAGGAAGAAAGAGCAAAACATTCGTTTCACTTAAGCAATTAACACTGTACTACACGATACTTGTATTTTAGATGTTTAGCAAGCGAATGCAAATTCCCAAGATATACAAACATGAATAAAACAACAAGCAAAACCGAAATACAAAGTCAACTGCCACGCCCACCGGGCACACCACTGCACCGTTGCCCACTTTCACTTGCATGCAAATTTCGCCCATTCCTGTGCGTTTGTGCCGTTTTTGATTGTTCAGTGTTGCCGTTTCTGTTTGTAAAATGTAACAAATTTAACTTTTGCTATCAACTCTCACGCCCTCTCCTCTGCTCTGCCTCTTTATCCTTCCATTCCTCTCTCTTGGCTCTTTCTCTCTCTCTTTTTTATATAGACGATAACGGAAACGTGAAATTTCAGCCATTGTACAAGAGTTGCCATGTAAATCGGATACCGGCGCATCTGCTGCTCAGCTATCGCAACATTTCAGTGGTAAGTGGACAGCCCCCAGCCGCCAGAGACGGCCCGAAATCGCGCTCTATTCCCCAACCCCGTACTGCCGTGCACTCTGAGATACCTGGAAGTTTGCCCTCCCTCCCCACAAGAAGAGAAAGCGAGAAGCTCACACTTTTCACCCACACACACACACAGTCTGTCCACATGCAGGGGCGCCGCTTCTTGGCGGTCACACAGACACACACATGCATAGACGGTGTGCCGCTCTTTTGTATTTGAGCATCACAGTAGAAATTCGCCAGCCGCTCATTGAAATCAACCGTTCGTTTTGTCATCTAGACCAGGCCCAAAAACAACAAACAACAAAACAACAACAACCAATTGATGAGAAAAAAAGCAACAAGATTTTGTATTTTGGTATCGTTTTTTTGATTTGTTTCTTTCGCAGACACCGATACCACCAAATCGGGGCTGGCGTAAAACCCGCACTTCCAAATCGACACTTGTCTCAAACACTGAAATTGTGAGTGGGGATCGTCGTTTTTGGCACACCAACACCAACACTCACACACACACACGCATACGTTTTAGGTGTAGTGGTAGTGGTAGTGAAATAGCAAATCAAGGACAAGTCCAAATAGTGGACTCTGTTTGGCTTTTCAATTGCATTGCAAGCTGCACCGGCTTGCCAAGGCCCAGAGCTGAGCGCACCCACACACACACACACAGACACACACACACACACACCCAGACACACACCGACACTGCTGTTTACTCTAATGAGAGTTCCAAGTGAATGAGAGTCCCTGAAATCGCCTGTAATTAAGTCTCTATCCTTTTTACTCTTTTCTTTCGCCCTGCTTACTGGCACCGTCATAACCGCCCATCTGCCCATCTGTTCACTCACCTCTCACCGTCCATGCCATCATATTGAATGCTAATTGCCTGCCTGCCATGCCTACCCACTGTTAACTGTCTGTCGATTCATCTGCTTAATCAATTCGCCCGCCTATCATCCCAACATAGAACGTGGGCTGGGATCTGCCGCATGGACACTCATTGCAGGCACGTTGCCAGGAGCTGGGCATCTACAAGCTGCTCGGCGAGTCGCGTGTATTGTGCTCGAACGGTTTATGGGCTCCCCGAATGCCCTCCTGTGTGCCAACCACCGTATTGACCAATTACTCCGAGGATAGTGCGCCCTCCATTCGAATCAAGATCCTCAATGGCTCGCATGCCTTCGAGCCGTCCGGCGTGATGGCCGTCCTGCCCCACAGCACTGTTCTCATGGACTGCATGTACCCGCGGGTCCGTGGAACACCCGAGTGGAGCTGGACCAGCTGGTATATGCAATATTCGACGGGTAAGTTCCCCCCTTTTAGCTGGGGCCGAGTTGATGATTTTGTGATGGCTGTTTGCAGGCTGGTCACCGGCGCAGGAGGAGAAGGCAGTGCGTTATCGGCTGAGCATTAAAAATATCGATTACAACGATTCGGGCACTTTCACGTGCACCTCGCCGCGCGGTCTTACCAACAGCATTGCCGTTGTGGTGGCCACTTCGACGTGCCCGCAGCTACCAGAACCGCTGGCCCCGCTCAAGCTGAGGCTCGAGGGCAACCGGTTGGGCCATCGGGCTCATTACGAATGCCCCGAGGGCTACCGATTGGATGGCTCCCATAATGCCACCTGCCTGGCCTCGGGCAATTGGTCATCGCCCTCGCCCACATGCCATTCGATTCAATGCCCCCGGCTGGTCCTAGACGATCCGCATCTTAGCCTAATCGAGTTGAATACCTCGGCATGGGGACGGGCGGTGTTCAAGTGTCAGTGGGGCTTCAAGCTGACCGGACCGGCGGTCCTCGACTGTGAGCCGACGGGCGTCTGGAGTGGCCCCGTGCCCCGCTGCAAAGGTAAGTGCCCCCACCCGGGGATGAGCTGGGCTGCCGAGGATCTCCCAGAGATCCCATTTGAATTTTAGATTCATTTTCACTGCCTCCTCCCTCGCTCATTCACCCTGCTCATCCCTGGAGCTAGCATTCATTTCGCCTGCCTGTAATCCCCATCTATGCCCATCCATTGCAGTCATCCAATGCTTAATGCCCGTACAGCCGCTGAACGGCCGCATCGGAGGCACCAGCCTCAGCCAGAGGCGCCTGACAGTGGGAGCCTTGGTCACTTTCAGCTGCAACGATGGCCACACTTTGGTGGGCGAGTCGAGCATCATTTGCACGGAAACCGGATTCTGGTCGCACTCGACGCCTTTTTGTAAGTAAAGCCAAGAACTCTTGTTATCCAAAAGAAAATTGTTACCCAGCCGCAGCAGCAGCAGCAGCAATTCCAGCAAATTAGCCTACTTTCGTTTTCCACTAAGTTGGCCTGGTTAATCGAAAATAAAAGTTCAAAGTTAATCGAAATTGTGTTGTACTATTTCTGCTGTGAGAATCATCCTGTCTCTTCAGTCCCTGCCCATTCTTCTCATCCCTCATTCCCCCGTCAAATGCATGCCTATGACCATGTCCATTGTCCACCACGTTCACCATGTTCACGTTCACGTGCAGGCAAATCGCAGTGCCCCTATCCGGGGGATCCGCCGAACGGCCTCATCGCCCCGCTCAAATTCAATTACGATGCGGGCGACTATCTGAGCGTCCAGTGCCATCCGGGATTCGTGCAGACCAACGAGGATCACACCAAGGGTCCGCCCGAGAGGCCCAAATGCCAGCCAGACGGTAAGTGGTCCGGGCCCCTTCCCAAGTGCCACAACTACGAGGAGGTGTAGGCCCGCCTCCCTTAGGAAGGATGGCCGATCAGCCCAGAAGACCACAAGCCGTTAAAAATACAAAACACAAATCCAAAAAATGTAATCTTGTTTAAAAAACTACCGATGTACATTTAGAGAAAGAGAGGGCGAATTGTAAACAGTTTTTTGGTTGGGAGTTTCCAAATCGATGGACCGAGTGATATTTAGATTAACACAAGTAGAATTGTTAGAGGACCCAGCCCCGCGCGCTCTCTATTTTCCTGTAAATTAAACTGAAACTGGAGCACAAAAGTTGTGAATTATAAAGTGCTGATTACGGCGATGAAATTATCCCAGGGCCCGGGGCCGGGGAAGGTTGGTAGGAAATGAAATTTAAATTCAAATGTTTCAAATTATGCAAAACAAAAGACTCCAACCGAAATTTGCATCCAACTGTGAAGGGAAAGCCGAGCCGAGCACAAAAGTTGAATAAAATGAAAAAAATAGTTAAAATATAAAAAACCAGCGGCGGTTTAGTTAGCCAAGTTAAGGGTGGGCGGGCCTGTTGGCCCAATTGCAGGTTAGTCATATCCTTCGACCGTAGTTAACCAGAAAACTTAAACGATTGTAAGCGAAATTCGTATAAAATTAAAGAAATAAACTAAAATATTGTAAAAATCGGAGCATTCAAAAAACTTAAATAAAACCCACATTTGTGTAAATTACAAACCCCAAACAAGAATTTCATATGTATTGTGTTTATGGCGGGGAGGACAGGCTCAGCCTTTGGCGCGACTGTACTTCCGGCCGTCCACATGGCCGGGAATTAATTGTGCTTCCCTTGCACCGGCACAAGCAATTTCGGCATGTGTAAATGTGTGCCAAGGAAATATTTCATTTCGTCGAGCTAAATGCTCCACACACACCCACACGGGCGGACGGACTGCCTAAACAGACGGGGCGTGTCGTGGGCAGGCGGGCAGGTGTGTCTCTCTGCCAACCTGAAATGCAAAAATAAACATTGCCAGCGCACACGAGGCACCGAAATCCGCGTTGCAATGGCTGGCGAGGGCAGGGCAAGTGCGGCAGCTTTACGGTTTCCCCCGAGCAGCTGGGTGTGCGTGTGTGTGAGTGAGTAACAGTTATGCTTGCGGCTGGCTACACCTGCACAAGGGCAAAATTAATTTGTTTTGTTCTGTTTCCCTTTTTTCGCCACACCGACAGCCTCCCACCGCCGCTACCGACACCGCTGGCACTCTGCGTGGCCTTTAAATGAAACGATTGAAATGCTGGCAACGCTCATTTTCTCCCCTCCGCCACATTCCCCCTGGCCATCTATTGTCGTTTATTCAACGCGTCGTTAAACGCTGGCCGGGGGGCGTGAATGGGCGGGCATCCATAGACGGGAAAAAGGTGTCCAAATTGAGACGCCATGTCGCCACATTAACTGCGCTCTTCCCTCCCTCCGCCCGCGACCCGCAGGCCGGTGTGTGGTGCGTAATTAAAATTAACTGTTGCCAGCTGCCAGCGCGCGGCTGTGTGTGCCGCGAGTGTGCTGCGTGTGTGTCCAAATTGGTTTTGCTTGTCTCCGCCGCGCTCTCTGGCTTAGGTGTGTGTGACTAAAAGGATGCGGGTTTCGAATTTAATAAAAATAAAAATTGTACATTTAAATCTCATTTAGATGGGCGGGCAGGCACCTCAAATTAGAGCGAGTCAAGTTGGCAATTAACCAGGCGCCAGATAAGAAGCCACAGGCCACGCCCCATTCAAAACTTTTGTGCAAGATTTCTCAGACAGAGGGAATAATTTTTTGGTCCTGCAGTGCCCGCTGGGGAGTGGGAATGAACTATGCCTGTCACGTAGACGCTGCTCAAAGTGCATTCCCTGGCAGACAGGCCTGTGTCCTTTTGGCCA
>JBAMCP010000465.1:0-13425 GCA_037075105.1 Lissocephala sabroskyi | reverse complement strand
AAAGCATGGGACAACTGGGGAACCCAAGCCGCACCCACGATAGCGGATGCTTCTCTCCCAGCTTCGTTAAATGGATGCCACAGGCAGAGGCCAACGATGGCTGCCCCGTCAGCTTGACGGGTTACACAAAGTGCACTCTGGCCATAAAGTTATCTATGCCATTTATTCTGCAACCTTCCCCAGACTGCACCCCGCAGCCGCCCGACCCCTGACACTTCAAAGTCACACAGCCCCGAGGGTGTGTGTGTGTGTGTGAGGGTTGACAAATTTCCACGGGCAAAATTTATTCAGGATGATTAAAAATTTATCTCTTGGCCAATTCAGGTGGTTTTATTAGCCGCTAAAGGGCATCGTTTGGGCTTAAATTTTGTATAGAAATTCAAAATTCAATTACCTAAGGGAGCGTGAATAACGGCGCCGAAGGAGGAGGTGGAGGACTGGCAGGAGGTGGCGTGTGCTTGTTGGTCAAATGATTGATGAATGATAGGCCAATGGGGCATGGCACCGGTATCAAAGGCTGTTGGCCTGGCCAATTTGTTGCCTGCGGTTTTGTGTACTACAAATTTCTATCAATAGTTCCTTTTATGAGGAATGGATGGGGGCGGGGCATTTTGGGATTAGGGAACATGACAAGCATGCAAATTGTCCAGGCGGCTCGGCTGCTCCCGAGCTCCGTGATTAATGATGTGAATATTTGCCATCATCAATAATTCCAGGCTGGATTCTGTGGCGAATCGATGAAGTCAAAATGTTCTTCTTGAAAATGATAAAGTGGTAAAGGTCGGGAAATAAAGAGCATTTGCCGGTCTTAACAAAATAAGGAAAGGCTGGGGACGGAAAACGGAAACACTGCTTGAGCAGCATCTGGAATATTTGCCTTCTCTTTTAGGGTTTTCGATAGCTTTAAATTTCAATTCAATCCAAGAGTTTAATGGCTTTTCTATGCTAATTGTGGAGGTCGTTCTCTGGGACTTATGAATGAAATTCAATTCTATTCTTTAGGGGTGTACATTTTTATTTGGCTCTCCCAAAACTCAATCACAAATTTCCATTAAATCAGCCATAAAATGCCCGCAAAAGCTGCATCAAAATTCCTCTCTAAATATGAAAAATAAATCCTAACCCCAAAGTGTGCTTTTATGCCGTCAAATTTCCTGTTTCTCCATTACAATTTTTGCAGAGCCCGAAACCAACGCCAGCAATGAAATCCCACAACGGATCCCGTTCGGCTCTTGCCAAATTATTTCCCATTTCATGGCGCTGCGAATCAATATCAATTTGGAAAGTTCCCTTTATGGTAATTACTGGGAAACAGTCGCGCGTAACCTGTGAATTAAAGAGAAAGGACGAGAGCGACCCGTTCACGTTTATTAGGCTGATTGGCTGGCAAAGTGAGGACCACTCTGCGTATGCTTAATAAGCAGGCAATGGACCAGAAATGCCAGGTTATTGAGGGCATCGCTGAAACACCAGCGCCCGCTGTTTACCAATGCCAGGGTGAAATATAAAGAAAAACTCGTAAAGTTCATTGGAAACTCTCATTTACCATTGAAGTTTGATTGAGGCGGGGGGACAGCTGGGGTGGCGGCAATCAACAAGTGCAGGCAAAATCAGTGGCCCCTTTTGAATGCCAAGCTGCTCCCTGTCGACATGGAATTAAATTTGTAAGGACATATGTTCATTGCAGTCGACTGGTTGGGCTAATGAAGGCAACATGACCGACAAATTGCCAGTCACGGCTATCGAGGCGGGGCGGGGCCAAAATGCTTTTACCGGGTTCATCTGCAGATGTAATTAACTTTCCGCAATTTTAAGGCTTTAATGTAATTGCAGGCGATGGCAATCTTCTTAAATTCAAGTATAAAAAGGATTTTCTGAGCTTGAAGTGCCAAATTTGAACTTGAGGCTATTTCACTTAACAAAAGCTGTCACATTGAACCTACAGAAAACTCAGATTTTTCTAACGATAAAATTGAAGTTGGAGGACAAGCTGCTGTAAAATATTTGATGAATATCTTGAAAGTTTTTCTTTTCACAAAGCAACTAAGTTAATTGCACTACGCTGCCCTGAAATGTATGCTATATTTTTTTCCTTTGCACTGCAATTTCGGTGCCTTTTCATTGACTCTTAATTTTAAAATTGATCTGAATTCTTTTATAAAAATACAACAAATATAACACAGACTATTTGTATTTTTCGCTGTGCTAATTTTAAATATATTAGATAGAGTTTGCATGGCAAGTTACTCCTTTAAAAATCGATGAACTCGAAACGCGCTTCGGCTTGATTTAGTGGCCCAAAAGTTAAGCAGACTTTGTCCTTTGCTTTTTACCATGCACAGGAAGCCAAGGGCATTTGCCATTTGACACTCTGGGAGCCCTGGCATTGTCAATTGTTCCCAATGGGGCAGTTCATATCAAAACTGAGCTCTAATTAATCTCAGGGATATGAATGGCCCCTCGAGTTCTATTAGACAATGTCCTCAGCCACTAGGAGTATGCCAATTGGCCGCCCTTTAAAAGCCGCTTTGCAAGGCATTACGCATACGATGGGGGCCCGGCCCACTGTCTGGCTGGCTGCTAAGTGATTTATAAGCCCGGCTAACTCGACTGCTCCTCCAGCAGTGGGCAAATTAACATTTAGATTAAAGACCAAGCCACGCACAAATGCAAAATGACATTAACATTTTCCATAAATATTTATCGGAGATGCCCGAGCTCTGCTCAAAGTGTTGCCAGTTACCCCGGTTATCTTTGCGAGCTCAGGGAAAATGAATTCGGTTGCCGTTTTCTTTGCTTTGCATCCGAAGACTAAAAAATGTCGGCGAACAGATGAAAAAACGGGAATCGAAAACAACTCAGCGCTTGGGAAACTGAATAGCCAGAAGTTTGTCCCCCAAGTTTTTATTTCCCAGCTCCTTTCCTGCCTGAAATGAAATGTTCAAAAATTTGATTTGTCGGAAACGCCACCCCGCCGGCGAACAGCTTCTCGTAAAGTTCAAGGGAATGTACACAGGATCACAGATGCCATTGGGGTTGCGATGCCCATGAAACTCAAAATTTATTGCAATTTATTTGAAGCAGGCCTACCCGCTGTTTACATATGGCAATACAAATAGAAAGATTGATAAACGCAAACAATTGAAAAGAAAACTCCCCGACAGTCTGCGCCCAAGGGGATGGGGAGCAGGTGGCTGCCCGGCCAGGAGCCTGCAGGCAACTGCGCTCTTGAGAGACAAGCGAGCGCCTGAATTGGCAGGCAATTTGCCTGCTCAGCTGATTGAATGGCCAGTTGGGCTGGAATCACAGAAGCGACTGAGTCGGGATTATAAGCAGCCACTTGTACTTTACTTAATTCAATTTATTTATTTTCCATCAAATTGAAAGGCCAATTGGCGCATTGAAGCGAAGCCCTCGACCTCGTAAATCGGCTCGAATTTAAAGCCGACTGTTAAAGACTTTAATCAAAATTGCCACCTCTTTGGATGGAGTGAAATTTCTGCCAGCCACCGCCGCCTGCTGGGCTCGAAGTTTATAAATTTCCGACAAGGTAAATGACAAAGGAGAGCGCCAAAGTCGGCCGCCGGCTGGCCGAGCATCGGGCAATATAAATAATAAGAGCAACATCAGGTGTTGCTGCAACAGCCACGCCAGCAACAAAGGCAATAAAAGCGTAACAAAGACAAATAAGTTGGCGGTACACAAAATGACAATTGACGCGAGCTGCCAGTTCCTGGGGCGCTCAGCGGCAACACCAGACGCGATGGTCCCGCTGAGTTTTGTGTGTTTCACGCAATTTATTTTATTGTCCTCTTATTGTTGTTGCCGTTGTTGCTGTTGGAGAAACTTGCAAAAGTTGGGATCGTTTGGCGGTGGCGTTGGCGTTGGCAGTTGGGCAGCCCATAAAAGTTATAAAGTGCCAAAGTACAACAAAGGCGACCAAGAATTGGCCAAGGATTTTAAATTTGAATTTCAACTGCACTTGCCGCACCCTCCGGGCCGACCTTTCCCGCCCTCGGGTGCTTTGTCTTCTTCATTTTGGTTTGGGCTGTTTCCTTTTTTTGGGGTCAATTTCCATAAGCAGCTGCCCGGCAACGCGCGCTAGTAGCGGCCATTCATTCAATTTGAGTTGCAATTTGGAAAGTTGCCTTTGATGCAAATTGCCGCCTGTTCCCAATTTGCATGCAATAATATTGAAATTATAGAAAAAAAAAGTCCCCAAAGGAGCAGCAGGCAGCGGGGATGATGCGATTTTATTACAATTTTGATTAAAAATTTACGAAAAATGCAAGGGACACCGTCAAGCATATCAGGAAGGGCCAGGGACTCCAGCATTCGGAGCTTTGAGCTCACCTGACTCCCATAATAATATTGGAGAGAAAGCTAAAGAAATATAATAAGAAGAAGAAAAAAAAAGAATACTTTTCTATCTATTTCTTAATTTCTTGACCTTTTTCTTTGCTCCATGTTATGTGATCTAAAGTCCCACAATTTTCCATTAACAAGATCTTATTTGGTAGCACTTTCCTAAGTATTTTCATACTCCAGTTATTTAGCTTTGATTTTTATGATTTCTTGAACACTTTCCATTTATTTACTTACACACATACAACTGGAGAGTGCCACTCTCTAGTAAAAAGAAAGAAAAGACAAACAAATACCACCATGACTTGCACTTCTCGATCGCGAGCAACTGCCGGACCCTCGATCTGTCGGTCTTTTATATATTTCGGGGCTGAGTGATCGAAGCTTTCGACGCCTTTAAGATTTTTTCTTCGACGAAAGCTTTCTCGGAGATCGAGTGCAGCGAATTGGAATCTGAAGACAAGACAGACGGGCAGGTGGTCAGACAGACGGAGAGGCAGACAAATCAGTCAAATTCCATAAACTGAAAACAAAGAAGTCTTTAATTTAAAAAGAAATAATATAAAATTTACTATTGAAAACTTAAATAAATTTAAAGAATTTAACATTTGCAAATAAAAATTTATCTATATTGTTAAAGAGTTGGCCCCAAATAACCAGAACTTTATTTAAATTTAATGAAATTCAAGTGAAATCGAATGCAATTTTTGTGTTGCTTCTGCGGGTAATGCAATATCGGAAGCCCAGCCAACAACAACAACAATGCGAGCGACAACGGCAGTGGAAAGTTTGCGCGTGACCAGCAGATTTGCATAAATTTCGGGCGACAGGAGGAAACCAGCGAAATCAATTCAAAGCCCCCAAAAAGTCAATCAAAAGGCAGCAAATAAAAGTCCCAAAATGAAAACAGCACTGGCCGCCAACCGCAGCCGCCACGCCCCGCAGGCTCAACTGACCCTAATCATGCACATAGAAGGCCAATAAAGCGGCCTCGCCCACAAAAACAAACCGCCCGGTGCAGTTGTTTTTTGTTTTTGATCTGTGTCTGTGCCATTGGCGAAACGGAAGTTGAATGGGGAATTGTGGGCCGCTGCCAGAGTTGCCGCAGGCGCCGCAATTTGAAATCTCCAAACCACCGCTGTCCAGCACAGAGGGGGGCGGCAGACGGGGTTGTTGTTCGCCCTGTCAAGTGGCGGACAATAAATAAAAGTCTGGCCCCGGCGAACAAAACAAAAATTGCAATGATTTTTCCAAGGCCTGGCCGAGGGGGGTGAGGCCAGACGACGCTTGGCCACATCAACAATAAATTGTTTATTTATTTTAAATAGTTTTGCATTAATTTGCGGCCAGGCAACAACAACAACAACGAGGACAGGCCGCCTAACGAGCCAACAACTTTGGAGAGCCAAAAGCCACTGAGGCGTCGGCCTGAACAACCGCAGCAACAACACCACCGGCCGCTGGCAACTGGCAACTGTCAACCGGCCACTGGCAACTGCAATGGTGTTAATTTATGGCAAACGGATGCGGAAATGTAAACAACAATAGCAGGCAGGCAGCGCAGTAGCCAACAAGCGCGCTCCATTGGACACGGAAGTGGGAAAAAACCGATCCTTTCAGGCGGCAAACGCAGGCCTCCGCTTCGCTGAGGCTGCCGGCCAGATGTCAACGGCCAGGCGAGAGAACCAAACCGTCTGACTGCCACTTCCGGTTGACAAGAAGCTGCAATAGAAGGACGGGGAGCCCTGGAAAATATCATAAGCATTCGCTTGACAAGCGTGAATCTGTGCTGCGCCAGCCGCCGGTGCTCAACGTCAAATCAGATTTGAAATACATTTGCCTCAAAGCCAATTAGGGTTGCCAAAGCAGCGACGACGCCGGCGAGTCAAGTTACACGGCTAAAAGGCGACAGGAGCCGGCTAAATTGAGGCGGAGGACGGAGAGGACTCAAATCAACGACAGCCAGCTGTCACATCACATGGAGGGCACGCATCGATGAAGTTGCCGGGCGGCTTCGGCGTTGGCCCTCCGGTTGCCATGGCTTTGGCGCTGGCATGGCTGCCAAATGGGAAATACTTTTGAATTTTCATTTGGCCGAACAGCCCCAGAACTTTGGTCGATGTGTGTGCGTTGGGTGTGGGTTCGTGTGGTTTTGGCGCTCTCGTAAATTGCCAGCGTGATATTAAATTACGTGTGACTTTCTACTTCCGCTGTGCAGCGTAATCCATTTCCGGTTCGTTGGTTGGGTTACATTTACCGTTAATCTCGTGCTAAGCGCCTCAAATAAATTATTTGAGAGTGCAGCTCCAGCCGTCCAGCGCAAATATCGTCGGCTCTTCCCGTTCCCATTCCCATTTCCTTTGCTACCAAACCAAAAATAGCGACAAAAATGGCGCGGACTCGCCGCCATCGCTGCCGGCGTACGGCACACACACCTCTGTGTTTATGTGTGTGTGTGTGTAAAGAAATTTGCAATTAAAATGTGAATACTGATATTCAAAGGCAGAGAACGTGGGTGCCTCTGGTTGGAGGGCTTGTGGATTTGAGGGCGTGGTTTGCATTTCCCATTTTGTGGCAGGGCAACTGACCCGATTTGCAGGAGCACAAAGGCGCCCGCCTGACCGGCAGGGACAGGAACGGGGCAGGGCAGTCATTGGGTTAACGTGTTTAACGCTAATGTGAGGCAACAGCGGTGCTCTCGTTATAATCGAGATCAGTTGGGACCACGGGGCGTGTGAGTGCGGCTGGCTGGCCTTCTCGTCGTTCAGGCTGAATGCAGCAAACGGATTAGAAGGACTTAAACCGTTTATAAAGCACCGACCGAACCATACACTGCAGCTGCTTCGAACCCGCCCTCCTCCCCTGCCTTTCTCCTTAGCAACCAACCTTCTACCGCAGCTGCTCTCCATTATCCGATAAACTGAATTAAAATTAATAACCTAAATGTGTCAAAGGCTCGCTTAGCAACACGCCCAGGGCCGGTTGACTGCATGACTCAGGCACACACATTAGAGTGCACTAAAATCCGGTGCACGGGACGGGCAGGCCACAAATGAAGCGCTGAAAAGCGTGCTATGGAAAAGCGCTTTGAAAAGGTTGCTGGGCCAGGCAACCAGGCTGGCAGGAGGCAGGCTTGTTGGTGCTGCTTTATGTGCAATTTATGACAATCTAAGGATCAAAGTGCAGACAGACTTACGCAGCGGACAATTCACTCAGCCGTTTTGTATCAGCCTCGTGGGAGTTTCTGTTCTTCAATGAATAGAAAGGCAAGAAGCTTTAAAGATGTCAATCAGTAATGAAAAATGCTCCTAATTTTGATATTTCCCCTGAACAAACAAATAATTTAAGGAAGAATTTCTTTGCGATAATCAATTTCGCAATTTCAATTAGGATTTTTATACCGAAAACTTTGTGCGGTTTCTCCCACAGAAGTCAAAGTATCAGAGATCCCACAGAAGCCTCTTAAATCTTCGTAGCCTGCCCCCCAAACAGCAGCAGCAAAATCCCAACCCAAAATCAATTAATTTGGGTTTTGTGGTCGATCCAAAGAAGACACACACAAAATTCGGCCCGAGCCAAAAACACGCAGGCCAACAGGCAGCCACACAGACCAGAACGGCATCCTGCACCCTCCCTCCTCCTGACAGGTTGGCTCGTCAATCTGCCTTCGAAACTGCGCTACGCTCTTTCATTAGCTCAATTCAACTTTTGTCGCAGTTCCGGAGCTTGATGATTGTGTGGCCATTTAATTAAACTGGGAAAATCGCTTACGTGGACCAGCAACCGTTGGCCAGCTGAGCGGTTGGTCACTTTGGGCTAAGTGATTTTTAAATTTAAATGGGTTAATCTGCTCGGCTGGCTGCCTGAGTGGTTAAGTGGATGGATGTCGACAGGCGGAGGGGTTTATTTGCCCGACGACAGTATCTGGTGTACTTAAATGCAGCCAGGTTGAATGTGTGCCACCCCACCCGCCGCAGATTTACCCTCGGTTGCATTGAAGGGTTGTTGGTCCTGCCGCCTCCTGCTCATTACAAGTGCCGTGGCTTTAAAGTGCCGAGGAAATGACACGCCAGCGAGCAAACAAGCCACACACATGGCAACGACCATTGACAGCCAGGCTGGCGCTGGGCCAGGCAGCTGCTCGTCCTGCTCCTGCGTCTGTTGCTGTTGCTGCTGCCTGCTGATTTACGCTGAAATATGACAGTTTGCGCTTTTATCACTTTAATTGTTGGTCTCTTCGCCGGTTGGCCGCCGGCTGGGTTGTCGACTCCGCAATTGTCCACTGCTGGCGCCGGCTGAGATCCGCTGGCTGTGTTGCTCCTTCTGCCTCAGTGGTCACAGCAACTGGAGGATGGACAGCCACGGCAGCGACGACAGCGGCTCCCTGGTTTCCTCTATGAGCGCACATCCGGCCGCCCGGCCAGCCAGGCCGCATGTTGTGGGTCACTGGCTCCACATCCCGTTGTCCCTCCCTCCATGGCCAACAGAATGAAAGGACTCATGTGTTTCCGGTGCGAAATGCGCATCGGTTGCAAATTACGTTCATTTAACAAACAGCAGCGCGGAACGAAGAAAATCTCTCATTTGTTAACCCCCAATCCATCACATATATAGATATATAATGGGTATTATCTTCAACCGATTCTGCTTGAGTTAAATGGAAATTTAATGAACGTAGTTTTAATTTTATAAATGAGTATAAGGGAAGTGTTTTAAATGACTGCCCTTGTGGGCGAAGGACAAAATTATGCGGCTAATATTTGGCACGGGATGACAGCAAATTCCACAAATTCCACTAATTATTAACAACACCAACAAAAACGAGGTTTTTTTCTCTCCAATTTCAATTTGGCTTTTCAGCCCATTGTCTGTTTCTGGTTTCACAGGAATGACCGCGCCTGGCGTGTGTAGTGAGGGGGGCGTGGTTTTTAGTTTCAATGAAAAAAATCCTGGCCGTCTTGCAATTGTCGCTTTGGGCTGGTCGTGGGCTCATTAATCCGCCGCCTGCTGGCCATAAAATTGATCAGGTATAAATTTCGTAATTAATTACCTATAATTCAGCCATTATAATTACTGCAGATAATTTTTGTTTTATTTATTTAATTTCATAGAGACAACAAAAACAAAAGAAGGAAAAAACTGCAAGCAATAAAATCCATTTAAACTTCAAAATGCATATGGAATCCATTTACTGTAATTAAATTTAAAGAACTTCAAAAGCCTATCCAGCTGGCCAAAGGATGCTCTTTTTAATGAATTCAAAGAGCTTTAAATATTGACAGAAAATCGGCTCAGATTAAAGAGCTGGGAATTCTCTCAAGGGGCAGGTAAGAGTCCACAAGATTCTCATAACAAAGTCCTCAGTTTTACAGAAAGAAACTTAACGAATTCGGCGATTCTGAGGATTTTCTGCCTGACTCTTTGCATCCCGCAAGGTGCCGTCTTCAGCCTCTTTAAATCTGTCGAAGGCACGGGACTTCCCTGCGTTGTTAGCTGATCCTACGTTCCCCATTCGACTATATAAGAAGAAACGATCACCACACCCGGAACAGTACTTCTTCTAGAGGTCCGAAAATCAGTTTAATACCCAACAGGAAAAGGACACAAACAAGCTGATAAAGTCGCAATAAAATAAATATTAAATCATTAGAGATGTGTCCATTAATCGGGACTTCATAAATTACAAAATACGCAGACCTTATTGTACTAAATTATAAATGTTAATTGAAACCAATAATTCAAAAAGATTTGGTATAACCTTATTTAAAAATAAGTAAAAAAAGACAGCAAACAGTTAACAAGAAGAGCAGTTAAATAATCTGACTGAAATGGCTAACAGAAATCTTTGTGTTCCTTGAGTTTTAAAGCAGAGGAAGTCCCAAAAGGCTTCGGCTTGAGAGCAGAAAGTTAATCTTTAGGTAGGCTCCTTTCCGAGACTAATATATTGGGAATTATTAAGGGAATAACATACTTCACTTCCTTCAATTACTTTCTTATGAACTCAAGTTTCTCTCAAGATTTTAAAGCTTCTGACAAAAAAAAGAGAGAAGAAGAAATTAAAATATTTTATTATCCATCTCTGGTCAGAATTATTTATTTAATTCCTTAGGAGTCTGAATGATTGATCATCTCTGTCCGAGTATTTAATTTTACTGCTCCTTGCCAATTTAAAATTCCAAAGGAAGCAGATCATACGCCCTTGTGATTTTCCAATCCATTGGCACTTTTCGAATATTCCTCAAATTGATTCGAATTGGATAATTATGGAAATTACCCAAACCCTTTGGGTAAGCGGCAGACAAGAGACCTAATGTCCTTTGGTCGGTGCATGGAATTCATATTTACGCCCAAGTGGGCCGGTCTGCATTTGCATGCCAGTTCGGCTGGACCGGCAGGCTGGATTTTAATACACACAACACTAATAATTCACACAATAAGCTGCTTGCTGGTAACCAATACCGAAAACATTATTCATAAAGCAGCCGAGACAGGAGCCAGGACACCGGTGAGCCGCGCGGAATCAACGAGAAATCGAGAAACTCGAAAGCGAATGAAACGAGTGGAAATTCCAGGGGGCGGCCCGGTCTGTGGGGAGCCCAAAAGCTCAATCCGAAGTAGATGCAATGCATATGTTGGTGGAGATGGACAAACGGGCAGACGGACAGACAAACGCCCAAGCAACACAAACAGCAACCATAACAGTTGGTGGCTCAGGCTAAGAGGAATCTCAGGTAAGGACGATAACTTTTTCATGCACACTCAGCAGAAATATGGCCAACTTTGCAGTTGGTTGGTCTGCCTCTGCCCCTCTGCCGGCGAGGGGAACAGGAGATATATCCCCTGCGGACCAACACGTTTATAGCATTTGCTAATGCCCAGAATCGGATTCTTGCATTTTATTGCTACCGTTGTTGCTACTGGCCAGGATTGTTCAATGGGATTGTTTCGTTGGATTGCTGCAGTTTGCCCAGAATCCAACTCGACTTTTATGCTTTTTTTGTTTACATTTTTTTCGTGTTTTCACTTTTCTCTATCCTGCACACTCACACGCCATTGCCAAGGACCAAACAGGAGCTTAAGCTATGGGCAGAATAAAAAGGAAAAACAGAATCCATAAGACTGATTCAAGGGAATCCAAGGGGAAGAATAACTTGAGTGAAGGAAGGTGGAATGTTCATCGACAAGGATCCAATCTTAAGGTTTCTAGGCTCTCAACAATGGCAAACGGATCCGCATTTACTGCCTGCAGTGCATCCAATCTTCGGCCTGCGGAAATCAACAGCACAGTCACTTTTCTCTCTGTCGATTGACGGTAAACTTTATAAGGCTCCCCGCACATCCTGCCCCTTCGCTCCGCTCCCTCTCGCCTGACAGCACTTACATGTGTCATCTTCCCTGCCCCGATCTGCTCAGGTGGCCGGCTTGTTGTCTGCTTTCTAATTCATTCAAATCAATGCGCCTTCAATGTGGCCTCTGATCCGGACTGCATTTTCCACAAGGATTTGCCGTCCGGCCAACCGCAAGGATTCGGGCAGCCGGAGGGAAAAGCGGGGCAAAAGTATAGACGGCTGGTCAAAGGGACAGAGAAAAAGGGAAAACGAAATTCGAATACCAATGACAAATTCTTCTCGTCTGCTCCGAAATATTTGGCAAAACAAACCAGGCGCCGGCTTGTCCTCTACATATGTTCCCTAGCCCGCCACGCCCACTCCCAGCTAGCCAGCCTCCTCAGCTGGGCCACCGAAAATGCCAGCTTGCCGTTCAGTTGGGCGAGGGGGCGAATTTTTGGCCACTCGTTTTCGGCTTCTCGATTTTATTGGCAAATGAATGCCGCACTGGCGACTGACCGTTGGGGGCTCCTTAGAAAGGCTTTTCGGCCGGGCTTGTATGGCCTTAATGCGTGTGGGTGTGTGTGGATTTGGGTGTGTGCGGTGTGAGGCATTTAAATGTTTTGCGACCGCAGAAACAGCAACAACAACGACAATCAAACAAACAGGACATAAAAACCGTCAACAGCCCCAGTCGCTATGGCCAAAAAGGACATTTGCATACACACACACATTGAAGGGCAGCCGACCAGACGGTAGCCTCCCCGCCGCTGGTCCGAGCCAACGCACAATTCGCTTTGTTGGCTTTCGGCTGTAAAAGCTTAGCCGGCATTTCTCTGGCCCGTGGTGTGTGTGCGTGTGTTTGTGGGTTGTTTGGGTGTGTGAAACTTTCTGATTTATGATATTAAATGCACAAAAATTGGATTTTATTTGAATTTAATGGGTTTTTAGTGCATTTTAATGTGCGGCCTTCGCTTTTATTTTCGGATAATTTCCAGATTTACGGCCGCCTCCCTCTCATGTGACCACGTCCTCGATTTTAAAAATTGCCCACCAGTAGGCCACATTCTTGCCGTTCTTATAATACCGAAAGACTCCCTTCATGATTCCCCGCGGCATAATCGCCGGCCAACTCTCCGTGTTCAGCTCAATCTCCTTCAGGTAATAGGTTCCCTTCTTCAGCGGACACACGGATCCGTCCCAGGGAATGTCTGTGTTGACCCCAGGAATCATGGTGGACTTGCTGTACTGGGACAACACTTCCTTCACTGCATTGCAGAAGCGCTTCCGCTCCATGGACACCAGCAGGGACTTGAACTGGCCGCTGCCGTTGGCGTCGCTCAGGATGTCCACGGCCAGTTCGTGTTCGGCGTTGCCAAAGTCCTCCAGGAAGGTGACGGTGCCGTTGAGCAGGCGGTTGCGGCCAATCAAACGGAGGTTGCTGTAGTCCACCAAGGTCTGCTCCTCGCCGGCCGACCCACCGACCTCCAGCCAGGTTGCCCTGTAGGATTGCTTCCAGGCCTGGAAAAGGATTAGTTTTCGTTTGCTTACACACAGGCAAAGGATACTTACCTCGCTTAGAACCACCAGCAGCGTTGATTGGATTAGAATACTCCACATTTTGAAAGACTTATGGTCAGAGCGGGTTTCGGAACTCTATTTATAGGGCTTTGTTGGCAGCCAAATGGGCGGAGTTGTGAACCTGCACGAGCTTGTCGAACCAAACCAATTA
>JBAMCP010000464.1:0-51271 GCA_037075105.1 Lissocephala sabroskyi | reverse complement strand
GGTTTATACAGTGAAAACAACTTGCAATGCTGTAATATTAAAAGCCGATCTACAGAGCAACACCCTCAGCCCAAGTACAAGTGTCAAGAAAAGTGCATTTAAAGGTGCGTTTACCATTTTTTTAATACAGCCTGCGTGTCTGCCTGCCTGCCTGTGTGTGTGTGATTGCGTGCGTGAGTGTGGCTGTGTGTGTGCGCAAAGAAATGAAATGCTGAAAAGCTGCCAGCAGCAACAACAACGGGAAGCTGAAAGAAGAAAAAAAAGTATCTTCTCTCTA
Source organism: Lissocephala sabroskyi (assembly GCA_037075105.1). Lineage (NCBI taxonomy): Eukaryota > Metazoa > Arthropoda > Insecta > Diptera > Drosophilidae > Lissocephala > Lissocephala sabroskyi. The sequence continues at coordinate 50,994 of JBAMCP010000464.1, read as the reverse complement.
TTTAAAAATGTGTGTCAGTGTATTGTGCGGCCGCAGCGGCGGAAAAGAGGCAACGCCAGCGGCAACAACAACAACAACACCACAACGTCAAAGGCCATTATAAATAATAGTTGCCCCCGCCCCCACTCCTCTCGTTGGCCCACGCTGACTCGTTGGTTTTATTAAAAGCGCAGCTTCTTGCTCGTTGCCCTCTGCTTCTTCTTCTTCACCGAGTTCTACTCGATTGTCCATTGTTTTCTTTTCACACATAATATTTTTAGGGGGTGGGGGGGACGCCCCAAAGTTTTTGGGGGTCAGCCGCGCCGGCTGCCGGTGAGCACCTGGAAGTGCTGTGCCGGGCGGCCTGCTTAACACATTCCACCCCATTTGGTGGGCCACCCCCTGGGCCGTCTTGGCTTCGCTTTTCCTCTTTGCCTTTTTTTAGTTTTCTCGTTTTTTTGTCTCTTTTCACTTGGCATTTTAATGGTTTTAGGTGTGGTCGTGTGTGTGTAGCGGAAATGGCCAGTGTGACCCCCCCACCCCCACCCCTTTGGAGGTGTGTGTGTCTTTTTGGGGGTACACACTGTTGACATTGAACTTTCGGGTTGTTTACTTTCCCCATTAACGGTAAAAGACGAGCACCAGGGCAGGTCGTGTGGGGGCGGAGGGGCTGGCCTTTCATTTCTGGCAGCTTTCTCATTTTTTGTTGTTGTTATTTTTATTGTTGTTGGCCTCTCGCTCGCACAAAAAGTTCAAATCTGCGCCGCGACTGCGCACAGCCAAGCAAAGTTGGCTGCGCTTGTGCCTGCCTGCAAAAAAAAACGTGTCAAGTTGCCAGCAACAACAACAAATGCATTTTCGTCTGTCTGCGTGTGTGTGTGTGTGTTCGATTAAATTCGTTGCGCCTCGGTAGCTGCGCACTCAAGTCAAACATCCGCTCAAATGCGCTTGCCCGGCGTTGCCCCCTCCCCCGGCCCCTGGCAACCCGAAACCCGTCCACGAAACCCTTTCGGCCATAAACTGGAAGTGCCAGTGAGCAGGCAACATCTGTTTTCCACTAGGCTGGTTTGCCTGGGCAGAGAAGAAGAAGAAGAAGGAACTTTGGGCTGCCCTGTGGCCGCCCTTCCGGTGGCATGTGGGGGCACCTGTGTTGCGGCTGCCACGCCTACCCGCCTCTTTCGCACGCGCTCAGCTTGGCCGTCTCAGCCATTCGAAATAATTGAGCTCAATTGATTTCAATTAAAACTGACAACTCACACAGCTGCGGCGGCGGTGTCGCTGGCTGGTTGTCGTTGTTGTTGTTGTTGTTTTATTGCTCAGATGAAACAGAAAACCAACAAAGGCAGCCAGCGAACCTGCCAATTGGACTGAGACGAACTTGAAGACCGACCGACTGCCTCCCTCCGGCGACTTGGCCATAAAGACGATTTCAAATGGATTATATAATCCTACGCAATGTTGTTATTAAAGGAAATGAACCTCCCCCCACCCCCAAAGTCGTGCTGAATTTGAGGTTCGCGCTATTACACAAATTTCGTGGGTTTTTTTAGGGTTCATGTTTAATTTCGATGCGAAGGTCTCTTGGTGGGGAAACCTGATCTTGAAAACGGCTGTACGGTAGCTTACTTGAGATTTCTTAATAGGAAACTCAAAACTTAAGCCCTGGAATTTTATCGATCCGTCTGTTTCCAGCAGCTGTTCGGTCTGCTTGAGTTAAGGAATCGCTGGTTTTTCTCTAGATAAGTAAAGTTGGTTTCCAAACCGGCTGGGAAAATAGGAATTTCTAGATTATCACAATTCATTTGGGGATTTTCTTTTTTAAATCATCTTTACTGGAGGTGCTTTGAAGGTATTTAAGGAATATAAGCAGTTTTTCGAAAGATCTCTCGCGATCTTTAGGGATCTTGAGTTTTCCATGGTAAAATCATTATTTTTGAAGCTTTGAACTATTTACAGTGATTTCTAAATAATTCCTGATCGCTTTATATTTCTTAACTTGTCTTTAAACTTAGAAACCAAATTCCTTAACGAAAAATGTTAAAAACATTTCTATAAAGAAATCAATCTGAATTTAAATATTCAAATTAAGTTCCTATTTAAAGATCTGAAGTATCCATTAAGGAGAACACAAGATAACCATAGTTTGGAATTTTGGGTCCTCAACTAAACTCATTCAAATGATCTTTCGCGAGACCACTTACCAAAATTTCTTAACAAAAGATTTACAAAAATATAGTAAAATATTCAAATTAAATTTCTAGTAACAAATATATTAATGTGTCCCATAAGGAGAACATAAGATAACCAAAGTTAGCCGATTTGTAACCTCATTAAAATGATCTTTCCTGAGATCATTTAACAAATTCGAAAGACCTTCCTGTAAAAAATGAAATGTTTAAAAAAATATAGTAAAATATTCAATTTAAATTCCTAGAGTCAGATATATTCATAAATCCCATAAGAAGAACATAAGATATCCAGAGTTTGGATGATTGTAATCTTACTAAAATGATCTTTCGCGAGATCATTTACCGAATTTCTTAACGAAAGACATTCCTATAGAAAATGAAATGGATCTTTAAAGACTATTTAAATTTAAGAAATATGGTAAAATATTTCAAGTAAATTCCTATTTAAAGATATTTTCAAGTATCCCATTAGGAAATGATCATTAGCTTTCCTGAGATTATTTATGAAATTTCCTAACGAAAGATTTAAAAAAATAAAGTAAAATATTCAATTTAAATTCCTAGTTACATAATTATCCATGGATCCTATAAGAAAATCAAAAGATAACCAAAGTTATGCGCTTTTTAACCTCTTTCAAATAATCTTTTGTGATCCCAAGACCTGGAAGAAATTATCGAAAGACCTTCCTATTAAAAATGATGTGAATTCAATAAATATAGTGAAATATTTCTCAATTTCCTAGTAGCAGATATATTCATATTTCCTATAAGATCAATTGATTAAATATCAAAGACGATTTTTAATCTCTTTCAAATGATCTTTCGCGAGATTATTTACCGAAAGACCTTCCTATTAAAAATGATATGACTTTAATAAATATAGTGAAATATTTCTCAAATTCCTAGTAGCAGATTTATACATATTTCCTTTAAGAAAACCATAAGATCATTTTAACAAAAATCAAAGACGATTTTTAATCTCTTTTAAATGATCTTTCGCGATCCCAAGACCTGGAAGATCAGTTCCCGCCGATGAGAATCACTTTCTATTTCACGGTATTATAGACATCCATATTATGATCTTTGAACGTGGCGATAAAATCGAAATGCCCCGACCTCTGCTCGCTTTTTTTTTCGTTTTTAATTCAAAGCGTAGAAATTTTTCTCCATTAAAAATTTCGCATGCATTTCAGCGCCGCGTTGATTTTGTGGTTGTTGTTGTTGTTGGAATTCAACACTTTGGTTAACAACAATTTGTATGCGCGACACGAGCGAACAATTGGACAGACGGCCAGCGGAATGGCCACCATTTGGGGCACTTCCCCCGCCCCTCGCACCCGCGCCCCTTGGTTTCGTTCTAATTGAATAAACAAAAAAAAAATGCTGACGTTTCTTTATAAAAATTCGCAACCCCCCAGCCGACGAGGCAGATGTTCTCCATTTTTATTTAAATTGTCAACGGCAGGATGAGGGGGCGGGGCGGGCGGCTGAACTATTTGGAAATGTCGAGTGCGCCGTTCGTTTTTTTTTTATTATTTGATATTTTTTTGTGGTCGGCGCAAAAAAAAAAACTTTCACTTCCATTAAAAAGTTTCGGCGTCCGTCTACCTGTTCGCCCGCAGTCGGCGTCGCTGCCGCCGTTAAATGACATTAGTTAGGGTTTTATAGTCCGCCCCGCCCCCCGGCCACTCGGCCGCCCTTTCAGCGGCTCGCGTGGAGCGAAATTCTGCGCGAAATGTCAAAGCGACAAAAAGAAAACAAAAATTTACATAGACAGTTGGACGGATGGACAGATGGACGGCTGGCTGGCCCGCCTCGTCGATCGAACGATTTCGCTTTGCTTTTCTTTTCGCTTTTGGTTTCTCTGACGTTGGTATTTTTTTTTTTAGTCTATTTTTTTTTTTTTTTATCGATGTTGTTTTTTTCTCTGCACTTGCCGTGCGGAAGCCTTCGACCGGAAGCTTCGAAAACCCCGCAGGCCAAGCCGACCAGACCAGTCCGAGTGGTTCGAGCGGCTCTTGCCTTCCCAGGGACTCTAAAAATAGTCTCCCGCCCTGGCCAGTCCATTTAATTCAAAGTTGAAGGCCGGCCAGCAGTGAAAGGGCCACCGGTGGGGTGGGGCTGACTAATCCGCCATTTAGTCTAATTGCATTGTACTCAGCCACGCCCCCTCCTCCTCCTCCGGGAGCAGGCCTCCAGTAATTTCAAGTGACTCAGCCAACAACAACATAAAAACTGTCATCATTGTCGCGGGGGGCAGGCCAGGCCAGTGGAGCTCGTTGGGCTGATCAGATTTCCAGGCGAATGCCAAAAAAAACCCAGGAAAACGGAGGCAAGTGGCGCCCCAGGAGAGGCGCCGAGCGGTCGCCAACAAGTGGGCGGGGGGGTGGTTGGGTCGCCGGGTGGTTAGGCCATTTGAAAGTTGAACAATTCACACGATTCCCCCCGTGGCCTTGGCGCTGATGAGTGATGACTTCATGTCGGCAGCCCATTAGTCATTGAATTAAAAAAAGGGTATTTAGAATTCGTGGCATTCCTTGTCTTTAATTGTAGCAGTCAACTGAATCGTCAATTTGCGTGATTCACCCGTCAGTGCCTCGGATGGCGAACCTTTTAAAGGAATTTCTAGACTTTCCCCGCAGCCGCTTTCTCGGTTGGGATGGGCAGGTTGCCAAATATTTCATTCCCCCCAACTTCTCGACCGGGCCAACGAATTTCATAGGCTACACAAAATAAGAGGCCTAATTTAATTAAACTTGGACTTTTTATAGGTTCCCTAACTTCCCTACGAAATATTTGTGAGTTTTCTTGGGATTCCTAAAAGTTGCTAAGGAAAATATTCAACTCTCTAGAATTCTATCTAATGAGAGATTCCTTAAGTCTTTGAAATATGTTCTCCGGCTTTCAAATTTGACCTTTATTAACCTCGCTCGATTTTTTTCAAATTATCTGCTGAGACTTGGTCAGTTTTTAGAAGTTCTTTAAGCTTTCTCAAAAATGTTCTTCGTAGCTAAAATCATCCAAATAATAGTACATAATCTAGTTCTTTAATGAGTAAACTAAAAGGGGAATAAATTCTTTCTTAAGACTCTCATTTTATCACATTTAATGAAACCAATTTACCCCTTTCCCTCCCTAAAGGGACAGGGTAAAAAGGCATCAATAACCTCGGAGAGTGAAAGATCCACAAGTTCCTTTGGAAGTTCATTAAATATTTGAGATATCCTTAAGCTTCTTTTCGAGCTTATTGAATATTTTTATAGAATAATTGTAGGATTAAAGTCAAGGAGCTTCTTGGACTCCAAAGACCTTTTCAAGTTGCAGAATTGAAGCTTTGGAGAGCCAAAATCTGCGATGAGGATTTGTGATCCAAAGACCACATTAAATTATTCTGTTAGTCTTCCCCAAGACGGGTTAAATTCCCGGAGCTTAGACATTTTTAAAGATATATTTGATCAGATTTAGTAAAATCAATGTTCCCCTTACCCTCTAAGGGTATAAAAGTCTCATTAACCTCAAAACGTTAAAGATCAACAAGTTTCTTTGGGAGTTCATTGAACATTTTTAAAGACTTCGTGAGGGACTAAAATCAAGGAGCTTTTTGGACTCCGAAGACCTTTTTAAGTTCCAGAATTGAAGCTTTGGAGAGCCAAAATCTGCGATGAGGATTTGTGTTCCAAGGCCCACATTCAATTTTTCTGTAAGTCTTCCCCAAGACGAGTTAAATTCCCTTAGCTTAGACATTTTTGAAGATATATTTGATCAGATTTAGTAGAATCAATGTTTCCTTACCCTTTAGGGGAATAAAAGTCTCAATAATCTCAAAACGTTAAGGAACAACAAGTTTCTTTGGGAGTGCATTAAATATTTTTAAAGACTTTAAAGACGTGAGGGACTAAAATCAAGGAGCTTTTTGGACTCCGAAGACCTTTTTAATGTGCAGAATTGAAGCTTTAGAGAGCCAAGTTCTTTGTTGAAGATTTGTGATCCAAAGATCACGTTCAATTCTTCTGTGAGTCTTCCCCAAGACGGGTTAAAATTCCCGTGAACTTAGATGTTTTTAGAGATTTAATTTATCAGATTCAGTAGAACCAATGTTCCCCTTACCCTCCTGAAGGTAAAGGGTATAAAAGGGTGGAAACTTTTAGAGCGTGAGAGATGAACAAGTTCCTTTGGGAGTGCATTGAATATTTTTAAAGACTTCGTGAGGGACTAAAATCAAGGAGCTTTTTGGACTCACAATCTAAGAATTGAAGCTTTAGAGAGCCAAGCTCTGTGATTCCAATTTGTGATCCAATTCCAGCAGTAAATTCTTCTGTTAGACGAGTTAAATTTCCGGGAATGTAAACATTTTTAGAGACCTCCTTTCTCGCTCTTGGCGACATTCAATTGATTCTTTGAACGGACAGTTTACGGGCTTGCCAGGCAGCTGGATAAATTGCAGTTACTTTGTGAATCACTTGCCACACCAAACCGAGAGTATCGATTGCAAAGTGAGTCAAATTAAACGTTGCTTAGTCAATTCCAGTGACTAAATTGTCCGACTCCACCCCACGCCCCCAGTTCCCAGCCCCTGCGGGTTTAAACCGCAAGCCAAACCGTTGGGCAACCGATTGCCTGGCTTATCACTCGGCCGAGCGGATCTGTCAAAATTCCAAGTGCCCCCAGCAGCCGATTCTATTGACCAAATGCAGCATCCGGTGCAGTGCTTCGCCAAGCGGTGAATCGAGTCTCACGCCAGCCGTCCGAGTCTGACTGACAGCCGCTGGAATTGCGCGCTCTAGAAACGCCGATGTTCGCTGCTGTTGCTGACCCACTTTGCTGGCCAAATTAGCACACATACGAGCGGCGGGTCAGACAGACAGACGGACAGACAAATCGCGTACGTGCCGAGAACAGCGGCTTGCCCGGCGCACGCAGTGATCAGTGGCGGCGGCTTTCGGTTTCTCGGCTGCAGTGCATCCGGTGAATTGGGTCAGCCGGCAGACAATCGCTGTGCGTGTTTGTGGAGAAGTAAAAACCATGGACGGTGGACGGCGGACGGCCATTAAAAAGCCATTAACTATTGTTTAATATTAAGTTATTTCATAGCCACAATTAGTCGAGCGGGCCCCAAGGGGCAATTGAAATGCTCAAATCAAGAAAACACTGAAAATCATTTCGATAGCTGCCAGTGGTCTGTCTGTCCGTCCGGACGCCTTGGCCTAGACAATGTTGTTTAATTGATTGGAGAAAGTGACGCAGATCACGGCGACTGGACGACCAACAACGACCACGACGATGACCGGTCATCCAGCCATTCGCTTGGCCTGGGAAAATTCGTGGCTTCGATGACGAAGCGACAAACTGCAATCTCCGAAAAAAACAGACAAGCAGGCAACTTGCTAATCCCGATCATGAATCGGCCACTGATGATTGTCGGGGGAAATCAAATCGCTGTTCAATAAGCCGGAATGAAGATGAATCGTCCGACTGCGAGACGAAATTCGACTGCACTTGAGGTGTGATTACCGTGAAAAATGATGGGATTTCAAATGTCCGTCGCCCCGGACCGGCTCAAGGGGAACGCACTCAGCCATGAAAGTGTGAGAGGCGCCCAGCTGGCCGGCCAAGAAAATTCAAGCAAGAAATCCGATGAATTGAGGTGGTGAATTGAGGCAGCGAGATCTTGAAATGTCCACGAAAGAAGCAGCTAAAGTTTGTAACCGGGATAACAAGAAAATTCAAGAGGGTTATTTCATATACGCGATCACGGGATAACATTTGTTCATGGGATCACAAGAAAATTGAAGCGGAAGAAAATATCTAAAAGGAATATCAATTCAAAGAATGGAACGAAGCTATGAAAGTGATCTTCTAATGATCTACGAAAGAAGCATCCAAAATTTCTACATGGGATTACAGCAATCTTCTTTTAAGAGAGAGAGATTAGGGGTTTTCTATACCTTCAAATTTAATATAATATGTTGTAAAATTATTAGAAAGCCCTTTCTAAATCGAGTTAGGAGCCCCAAGGTCTCCATAATCTCCTATAAACTATAGAAAATCTCGAGCCCAAGATTCGTTAGAAATCTCTGGGTTGTTGGATGTCTTTTCCTTTCTTATAAATGGCTTAAAATAATGAGGACTGTGCTTGTCTTTAAACTTCCTACTTTCTTAAGATCTCCATAATCTTCTATATGCTCTTGAAAAGTCTGAGCCCAAGATTCGTTATGAATCTTTCTGTTGTTTTGGGTTGTTGAATGTTTTTGGTTCTTGAAGAATCTCTTTTAATCTTAAAAGAAGGTCAGAATATAAAAAGATAAGATAATCTTAACCAAATCATAGCTGGATTTTTAGACACTTGTTTAGTTTATTTTTTGAAGAATATTCTCTAATCTTATTTGAGATTAAAGACTCGCCAGAGCAAGCGGAATTTTAAAATAGACTTCAAGGCAATTCAAGATATTCATTAGAACTTACGGTCTATATGTCTTTAGAAGATCACTGGGATCAGTTAATTTAAGAAAAAGAAAATATTTTTGTAATAATTATAAAAGATCCCAATACTTAATTCAAAGACCAAAGATTTAATTCAGAGACTTCAAAATTGGCCATAAGATCTATTCAAGTTTCAAAGTTCCCAACACTTCAGACTTAATTTAAAGACTTAAGGATTGACCATAAGATCTCTCCAACTTCCCAACACTTTAAGCTTCATTCCCAGCCTTCAGGATTGACTATAAGATCTCTTTATGTTTTTTTTAAGTGTTTGCTGTTTCTTTAAGTGCCTTTCTGAAGGATTGGGAACTCCAGCCGCCCTCCATTGTTCGCCGCTCGCTTCACACCTGAGAGTTTGCGTAGTTACCAATCAAGCCGACCATAAAACTCAAGATTGCGGCAAAGAATCCCCCAGAATTCCCATGAATCACCTGTCGCCTTGTCTTCTGCCTAGCGGACTGCAGTCAGCCCCGCCGAGTGGGTTATAAATGGAGCCGGCGATTACTAAATCACTCGGTTAATAATTCCCAGCATTGTGTGTTGATAAAGTTTGGTAACCCCTCGGGAATTGTTCTCTATTTCTGCAGACTGACGAGTCGTAAACTCGGCTTCCTTTGTTAACCAAATTACGAGGGTCTGTGGTGGGAAATGTGTTTATTATTTTTGTTTTCTATGATCTCTGGGGTTCGGTTGGGAGGTTTGTGCTTTTTTGTCTTTCCGTTTTACTGATTTTTTATGTGCGCTTTGCGGTCATTTGTGGGCCTTTTTTTATGCGTTGCATTTTCGTACCGTTAACCAGCATTCACAATTTTTCAATAGCCAAACAAACAAACAAAAAAATAGACGACCGAAAACCCGTTTGCCGTCTCGCTCTGCGATTTCGCCGACCGGCCGCCTGCCCCTCCCCCTCCGTCCGCCCGCGGTGTCTCGTTTAATTTATGAAAGTTTAAACGCCGCTGCCCGGCTAGAGTTGCACTCGTTGCTGGTTTTGCGCCTCGCCACGGTTCGTGCCACGGCCGCTGTAAATCAGAACTTACCGCTAGGCATGCGCCTCGTCTCGGGGATTGAACTTTATAAATATTTATAGTAATTGCAGTCGGGATCTGGCCGGCACATCCTTAAGCGGCCGTCTGAGCCACTAACCTTATTCGCTGCTCCCCAACACTCGGGCCATTTTAAGAATCCACAAAGGCAACGATTCATGTGTCGGGATTGGTTGGTCTAAATTGAAAGTAGAACGGAGGCCTGGTGGGCAATTGCCATCCCGGTCATGGTTAGAAAGTAAGCGTTGCCAGACCTTTCACAAGACCGGACCTCGGGGCCAGGTAGCGCGGCGGCCCAAAAACTGCAGGTGGAAAATGAATGCAACGGCCGGAATTTCACTAATTGCCTCTTAAACGTTGAGAGCAGCGTTAATTATTATTTTATGGGCTCCGTGGGCTCAGCTGTTTAGCTGGGTAATAAAATAGCCTACCGGCAAGTTTCTATAATTTCTAGAACGAATCGAACAGAAATTTCCCTATGAATCAATCTCGTTAAGGTTTATACCCTTCAAACGAGGCTGAGATCGATTACAGAATTAATTAGAAGAACTTAAGACAGCATTTTTTATATCTGAGATGTTTATTTAATCGTCCTTTGTGAGCCTTCGTCGTTTCCTTGCTCGTGTCAGTTAAATTTCACGCAAAATAACATAAATTGACCCTTTACCTTTTCAAGGGTATAAAATGTTGTGATTCCGATTTGAACAAGGCTGATGTCGATTATAGAATTATCGCTGAGATCTTTAATTTATCGTCTTGTATGAGCCTTCGTCGTTTCCTTGCTCGCGTTGCTTAAATTTCTCGCAAAATAACATAAATTTACCCTTAATATTATGATTCCGTACGGATCAATCACGTTAAGGTTTCTACTTTTAGAACAAGGCGGTTATCGATTATTGAATTATCGCTGGGATCTTCGTTTTATCGTCCTTCTAGCCAAATAATATAAATTTACCCTTTTACCCTTACAAAGGTATGAAATTTAAATCGTATTCTCAAACCCCGATAACTTAGCCCAGACACCAACCCGCCTAACGAAACGCTTTAATTTTTTCTAACACTTTGTTTATAAATTAAATTCACATTTACTGTTTTTGTTTTAGATGAAATTGTGGACATAGGAAATGTCGGAAAAGGTCAGCTCGACCTTGACGGCATCGGGTCATGCTGCCGGTATATTGCCTCCTTCCTCCGAGACAATCGTAGTGTGCCGCCCGATCGAGATGACCACCTCCAGCGGCAATCGAGTGGCCAGCAAGGAGCTGTCAACGCTGCCATTCGAAAGCGATGCGGCGCCGTCGATTGGCGCTCAATTGAACTTCAAGATTGTGCCAGCCGATAGCCTGGCCGGCGCCAGTTACCAAGAAGTCTTCGCGGCCATGAACACATCACAAATCTCCAATGCCTCCACAGATGCTTCCTCCAGCTGCAGTCCGCCGCCGGCTGTGCCGGCCCCGCCCAAGCCCAGCCGCCACATGGCCGTGCAGTCTCTCAACAGCGTAAGTCCGACTGAACTTTCAATTTTGCTCTTTTTATATCAGTTTTCTTTTGTTTCCCTGCAGGAATCCTGCCGCTTCCCCAAGCTGGAGGAGTGCGCCCATTTCCACTACGAGCGCGTCCAGTTGGGACCGCTGAGCGTGCAGCTGATCGACGACAAGTCCGAGCAGCTGACCAGCAGCATAGCCTCTCAGTCCCTGGGCGGCGACCTGGCCGCTCCCCACAGCTCCCTGCGCAGCTTCTCCCCGGAGAGCTGCTGGTTCATCATACGCGTGAATCCGCACCGCTGCGAGGGCTTCCTCATCAAGCGCAGCTTCGACAACATCCAGATGTTCGACGAGATGCTCCACCGCTGCGTCTACGACCGCAAGATCAGCGGCCTGCGCAACATGCAGGAGCTGGAGCTCCAGACCGAGCAGGACGTCGAGTACGCCGTCTCCAAGTATCTGGACCGCTTCTCCAAAATAGCCTCCGACTCGCTTACCTGCGGCACCATTCTAACCTGGCTGGAGCTGGACAACAAAGGCCGGCGCCTGCCCCTGGCCGATGGGGAGACCCAGCGCACCATCAACACCCCTGCGGTGGGGGCAGCCTACGGCGTGCGGCGCTACCAGGCCCAGGCCCCCGACGAAATCAACATTGAAGTGGGCGACATGATCTCCGTGATCGACATGCCCAGCCCGGCCGAGTCGGTGTGGTGGCGCGGCAAGAAATCCCATTTACAGAAGTCCATCTACGAGGTGGGCTTCTTCCCGCAGTCCTGCGTGGCCACCATTGGCGACAAGGTGCCCCGCAACTTCCCCATGCCGCCGCCCCTGGTCAGCCACCTGGACGCCTCGCCCACCAAGCCGGTGCTCCGCAAGCATGGCAAGCTGATAGCCTTCTTGCGTTCGTTTATATTGTCGCGGCCCTCGCGGCGACGCCTCAAGCAGAGCGGCATCTACCGCGAGCGGGTCTTCTCCTGCGATCTGTCCGAGCATCTGCTGAACAGCGGCCAGGACATACCCATGGTGCTGAGGTCTTGCGCGGAGTTCATTGAGAACTACGGGGTCATCGATGGCATCTACCGGCTGTCGGGCATCACCTCGAACATCCAGCGGCTGCGGCGGGCCTTCGACGAGGAGCGCGTGCCTGATCTGGGCAACCCGGAGATGAAGCAGGACATTCATGCGGTCAGCTCCTTGCTGAAAATGTACTTCCGCGAGCTGCCCAATCCGCTCTGCACTTACCAACTGTACGACAACTTCGTGGAGGCTATCCAAGTGAAGGCGGACGAGGCCAACGAGCGGCTGCGCCTCATGAAGGAAACTGTTTTAAAGCTGCCGCCTCCGCACTACCGGTGAGTGAGGCCAAATCTCTGCCTTGACTTAAGTTTAATTGGTTTTTGTTGGCAGCACTTTGAAGTACTTGTCGGAGCATCTGCACAAGGTGTCCCAGCACCACGAGCGGACCGGAATGACGGACAAGAATCTGGCCATCGTCTGGGCCCCGAACCTGCTGCGCTCGCCGGCCCTCGAGTCCGGCGGTGTGGCCGCCCTGCGCGGCGTCGGCGTCCAGGCGGTGGTCACCGAGTACCTGATACGCAATTGTCACAACATTTTCGATGCCCTCGAGGACCACAATGCCCGCCTCAGCTACGTGGGCAATGCAGCAGCCGCCGCAGCCTCAGCCGAGCTGCGGCTCGAATCCCTCACCGACTGCGAGAGTCTGCTGGTGGAGCAGCGCGAACAGGACCAATCTCTGGGTGTGGTCGAGCGTCCCAAGAGCCTGGGCACTGGCGGGGCCAAGCTGATCAGTTTGGAGGAAGCCCAAGAGCGCCACTCGCGCATTGAAGGCTGCGACCTGAAGCAATCGATGCCCATCAGCATGGCCGGCAATGCGGCCAACATCGGCTCTTATATCGAGGTGGGCGGCGGGCCCTCCAGCCTGCCGGACAAATACCACACGGTGCTGTCGGTGCCGCGCAGCTGGCAGAAACGCAAGCCGGACAAGACGCCCTCCTGGAAGTCGATCTTCACGCGCAGCCAGCGGCAGGGCAGCGAGCTGGCCAAATCCTCTAACCCCTCCGAGGCCGGCAAGGAGGCCACGGCCCGCGTGACCTTTGTGGAGTCCGCGCATGGCCACCCCAAGGACCTAAGCAAGCACGAGAAGCCCAAATCCATCGAACTGCTGGACACCACGCGCGACTTTTTAGGCAGCAAGCCCATGGAACTTTGCATACGCTCGAGTTCTATTGACAGCCTAAGGACCGTGGGCCATTCGCGTTCCGTCTCCCATGACTCGTACTTCGATCTGCTGCAGTCCCCGCAGCGCGGCCACATGACCACCTGCCCCTCGCGCGAGCTCTCCGAGCTGGGCCTGAACTTCGACCGCGAGGAGCCCGAGATGCGCATCTTCTCCGAGAGCGAGTCGCTGGTCAGCTCGCCGCGGGTGGGCAAGGAGAATGTGCCGCCCTCCTCGGGCTGTGCCACGCGCCGCATAATGCGGGCCCGGCCCGAGGAGTTCTCCAGTCAGACCAACAGCGTCAATCCCAGCCCCAAAAAGCAGCCGCGCCTCAATCTGCTCTCCCCCAGTTCGGCCCGCCTGCGCGCCACCCCGGCCGCCCCCGCGGAAGCCGGCCCGCCCGGCCCAGCCTGCGGCCATGAGGCCGAGAACTGCTGCAAACGCTACAAGCTCGAGGACCAGCTGTCGGACATCCAGTTCATCGACTGCGGCACCCCGGACCCGGCCCAGGCCCAGCAGCAGCCCCAGCAAATGTTCGCCAGCGTGGAGGTCCATGCCCCGCCGCCGCCCAAGCCCGCCCGCTCCGCCCCGGCCCCGGCCGAGGTAAGCTCACCGGTGGCCCGCTATAGTTATCCTTCAGTGCAAGTGGGCGGCAAGCGCAAGGAGCAGCAGGTCGCCAAGGAGCGCTTCAGTTACCAAGGGACTTTCATGCCCCAGCCGACGCCGGCCAAGCCACGCAATGGCTCGAGTTGCTCGCTGCGCCAGCCGGAGGCCGCGGTGAAGCTGGCCGTGCCCACGCCCACCACCCCGGCCCACAGCCCGCGCTACTCGCTGCTCATGTGCGACACGGAGAGCTCGGGCAACAGCTCGGCGGTCAACACGCCTCAGTATGATTTAGAGCCGCTGATGGTCAACTCCGCCATGTCGGGGCTGTCCGGGGTGTCCTCGAACCTGCAGCAGCAGCTGCTGCTGGGCCTGGATGCCGCCAGCAGCTACCTGGGCAGCTCCCACGAGAGCCTCGGCCAGCAGGTGAGTTGGGCGACAGAAAACATCCGCAGCCTTACTAAATCTTTGTTTGTTTTTAGTTTAACCACCACAACGAGCTGGACCGCCGGGATATGCATGCCTTGAAGCGGGAACTGTCCTTGGACTTGCAGCCTTTGCACACGCGGGCGCCCCAGGCCGCGCCGAGGGCCGCCACTCTGCCGGTCAAGGAGCAGCTGCAGGCTTTGAGTTCGCCCAACAACTCCAACTTCACGGACAACACTAGTCAGTCGGTAACGCCCAGCGAGTTCGGCTACCAGCATTTGCAGCGCCAGCTGAGCATGCACTCGCTGCTGGAGACCGAGGAGGGCTCGCCGGTCTACGAGGACTACGAGCACACGCCCAGCAATGCGGTGACCCCGCAGAAGCCCAGCCAGCCAGCGGCCACTGGCAGCCCCATCAAATCCACCATCAGCATCACCTACAAGTCGCCGGAAAAGGAAAAGCCCAAGGTCCTTCTCGAGACAAACTTCGATGAGAACATTGTCTACGAGCAGGTGAAGCTGTTCCGGAACTCGGTGACGGCCGTCAATCAGATGCTGAGCGAGCCGACGCAGGGAAGTCGGCCGGGCCTAAGGCAGATTGAAGAGGAAGATGGCAGCCTGGCCAAGGCAGCTGAAATGTCGCAGGCTTTACTTCGCCTAGAGAACGACAGCCTTGAGGAAGAGGAGGAGGAGGAACGGGAGCGGCAGCTGCTGTATGAGAACATCGAGCTGCGCAAGCCGAAAACCGTCTACGAGAATCTACGAGGCGAGGAAATGAAACTCAAGGCAAACGCCCCCCAAATCAAAGCAAACGACCGCATCGAGCTCGACAGTCTCGAGAGCCTCAAACAAGAAACTGAAGCGGATACAGAAACTGAAACGGAGACAATCATGGAGCGCGTGCTGCAGCCCACGGAGATGCCGCCTGCCCGCAAGTCGCCCTCGTTTAGTGTGCGCGAGTTGGCCACCAAGTTCGAGAGCTCGCCGGTGGAGCAGCTGCCAAGCTTTGACTTCAGCCTGCGCGGGGGCTCCATGAAGAAGACCAACGAGCTGAGTCTGCCGGCCCCAGCGCCCCCCAAGCCGCTGGCCAGCCAGCCGGTGATCCTCAAGAAACTGAACAACACCCAGAAAATCACACGCTCTCTGGACGAGAACGCTTTTGTCAGGGAATTCGGCGGCAAGCAGCTGCACGATTTGAGCAAACTGCCTGAGCTGCCGGAGCTGAACAGCCGCCGCAAAAGCTTCGACTTCACCCAGCCCAAGACTTTGAATCCCCCCAAGCGGCTGCCCGGCATGAGCATCACCGAGGAGATCTGCATGAAGCAAGCCCCGCCCATCACCCCCACCACCGAGAATCGCATCTCCCTGATACAGCAGAACAATCTGCCCAAAGACCAGCCGCCTTCCGTGGTCATTCCCGGCCGGAAGAGCGTCCTCACCGGCGTCAAACTGGACCGCGAGCGCATCGACAAAATCAAAGAAGAGCGCCGCCAGCAGCTCACCCAAAAGTACTATGGGGATTCCCTGAAGTCGCGCTCGAAAACAGAACTCAACTCGGAGGACAACAACTTCCAGTCCTCCGAGTCGCTGCGCGTCAAGTCCAAGTCGCGGGGCGACATGCATTCTTTGCAGAAGGACATTGACATGAACCTCAAGCAGTTTGCCCGCAATGCGGCCGTCTCCGAGACGAACCTGGGCGGCGGGGACTACCCAACGCATCGGGTGCGCAGCATTTCCGATGAGAAGAATCAAAATTGTGATACCCTCAATAATGGCGGTGGGGGAGTCGTGAAATCCACAGCCCAGAAATACGCCAAGCCGGCGGCCCAGCCTGCGAAATACGAGCGAAAGTCCTTGGACTTTGCCGGCGGGCTGGTGTCCCGCGAACGCGCCATGCAGCACAGGAACAGCGAGAGCAGCGCCTCCGCCACCGGGCAGTAAGTTTAGAAATCTCTTAATTAAAATCCTTTTTTAATTGGAGTTCATTTTGCAGGAGCAACCGAGAAAAGATCTCACCACAATTCTCAATACGCGATGTGACGGCAATGTTCGAATCTCGTTCACAAAATCAATAGGCCTTCGCCGGACATCGGACATCGAATCGGACGTTTTAAATTCTAATTCTTAAATTATTTTATTAGCTATTTTCTAAGTGCATTTGAGGAAGGAAACAACGCCAAGTTGATATTCGCTAGAGCGGCGCTCCAAAGACAACCGACGATCCCCACACGCTGCTCTTTCGCTTTGTTTTATTTTTTACATTTTTTTTAACGCAAAATTTAATTTTGTTTAAGTTTAAGACACACGGAGAAAAGAAAAGACCGCCCCAATGTCGATTTTGTGGGGCGCTTTAGTTAAGATTTCGAAATCGGCTTGCATTTTTTGTCGTTTGTGATTTGTTTGTTGATTTGGAAATGCTTCGTTTATATTTATTAATTTAGGATTCTACATTCACTTCTTTTCGAATATATTTTACACAGAAGAGCAAACCACACCACAAATTTTGTACATCAATAAAAACCGCTCGTTTATATTTGTAAAATAAAAGAGAAAATCTCAGAGCTCGTTTATAATTTCCTAATGTAAATCCAAAAAAAACTTACACTTACTCAACGCTAATCGCTGTGCGCTTAACTGTAAAAATATATACAATTTTTTATACCTAAAAAGCGGAGAAGGCAAAGTAACAGGATTATTATATTTTGCATTGATGGCTCGAATAGGATTCTTTAAACTCTGGAATCCTATGAGGCCTCGAAATGCTACACTTAGATTAAAGATATAAGAGATTCTTTAAAGTCGATTCCCTTGTGGTCTTAATGAAGACTTTTTAAGACTGCTTTTGAACTGACTAAGATTATATCATTTTTATGTATATATTTAGGTTCTTTAGATTCTTTCGATATCTTAAGTTTTGATGTATTCGACTTTGCCTGAAGAGCTTTTCGGAACCGCTTGATTCTAACTATTTGCGATATTCTAAAGACCAACTAAAAATCGAATTGATATATAGTAAGTTCCACTGATCCGAGTATCGGGAAATGATTGAAGGAATTTAAAGTGAGGTTAGTGTTGAATTTTTACTAATAGTTAAATTCCATTTACGATACCAACTAAAACTACCAAGCATTTGATTTACTCCAGAGCAGCTGCCAAATTTTTAAGATATATAAAGAAACAATTGTTGAAAGGAAGATATTGAAAATTGTATAACAAAACAATAACTAAATAGAAAAAAGCTTTAACGAAAATAAGTTAGCATTTGATATTTTTTGATAAAAACCTAAAAACGGCGCCCCAACTTAGTTAGTTTTGCATGATATAGATCCGTATAGGTACATATATTTCTTATAGATTGTGTATTATACTAACTAAAGGGCGAGGCAGAGAAACAATCAAAAATCGCAAAGGATCAGTCGAAAATTACTTTTTGCCGGCACTGTCGACGGTGTCATTAACTTTTTTATAACAACAACAACAGCAGCAACAATAACAATAAAACTAATCTAAAGCCTATTAAAAAAATTTGCCAGCTTTTTTTTATTAAAATTCCAAGGACCTGCGAACATATGTCCCTCCCCTTGATTAACTCGTCACTTTGAAGAGGACCCGCTGAGCGGCGACTGCGCCGCCCTCAAAAGCACAACACGTGAGAAAATTAATTTGATTAAATTGCCACAGAAACGCGCAGCGGGCAGCAGCTTCCCCGGCCGTCTTATCGTCCTGCCATCGCCGCGTTGTTAGGCCAGCCACCCGGCTACTTAACGGTGCCCCGAATCCACCCCCGGCCACGGCCTCCCATGAATGCCTTAAATGATGTGCATAAGTGTGAAAACGTTTGCATCGGCCGAGCTGCGCGTCCTGCTTGCTGATGGCCGGCTGATAGGGCACGTGTTGGCAATTATTTTAGAATAAACATGATGATGACTTTCTACCGGCCAAATCAGTTGACTGGGAACCGGAGACCTGTATGCAAAATTCATCATTAATAATTTCCCCCACCCCCGCGCACAAGCATAAAAGATCGCCGGCCTAGGCAGTTTGAGCGAGAGCGAGACTCTCTCGCTGCCCGCTCTTCTCGCTGCCGCCTGCAGTGGCTCTCGGTGGAAGTAAAAGTAAACACGCGGAATTTTCGGCCGTCGTCAATTTCGTGCGTGGAAAAATATTTAAATATGGCAAAAAGTGTATAAAAACGTAGAAAACTATTACTAGAGTCCGTGGTTTATCGAGTTCAAGTGTTTTCAAAGCGAAATCAGTTAATTTATGCCGGTTATAAATGCGCGTCTTTATATTTTTGGCATTTTTTTATTTCGTGCAAATGCGGAGCCCTAGCGGCAAATGCAAGCGTTTGCGTGTGTGTGTGTGTGGGTGCATTAGAAGCCCTCGCGTTTGTTTTGATCTGTCGCTAGCGTTGCCGGAAAGTTTTTATTTGGCAAAGGGCGGCCATGCACTTGTTTGCCCTTCAAATGGCCCTCCCCGGCGTCCGTGTAAGCATAAAAGTCCGGCAGGCCCAGGGCCCCCGCAGTAGCTCGCGATTTTTGAGAAGTGCTTGTCGTCGCGTGTGTTTGTGTGTTAATTAAACTTCATCGGCATTACAACAAACGGCCCATCGAGCAACAACAACAGCAGGGGAACTCTGGGCAGCATGAATTTGAATTCGAACGGTAAATATTACAGAACAAGCACAGGCGCTTATGTACGTGTGTATGTAATGTGCTTAGCAGTCTCTGAACTTACACATACATACATACGCCTTAGGTATTTATTTATGTGTGATTTATTCTGTGCTCCTCTTCTTGTTGCTTTTGCTCAACTGTGTGTCTGGGCGCAAGGGAGAGGGGGGGAAGCCTGGCATTGCTTTGTGTAACGGAGGCCGGCCTACGTGCAGATCGCGACTTTTATTGCGTGGTAGCAAAATGTAAGAGGGGTGTGGCGCAGGGGGAAGGGAAAGAGAGAGCGAGAGAGATAAGCGCGAAGTTTAAATTTAAAGCAAAAATAATTAAATAAAGAGACGCAGGCTGAAATCGGTTTTTTAATTTCTTTCATTAATATTTTTTATATGTACTATTTATAAATAATTTAACTAAATTAATTTAATTTATTCTCCTATTTTTTACAGCAATTCAAAATGGTAAGTCCGTTTTAAATATTTATATTCGTCTTCAGAAATATTAGGGATCTTAAAATTATACACCTTTCCCTCAACGAATCGAGAGATATCAGAGAGAACCTCTCAAATTCCCCCTGTTATTAAATCAAGTACGCAATTATTTCCCTTAACTGATCAACTCCTTTTCGGTTATGCGTTGTGCTCATTTCCATCCGAAATAGGCTTAAAATTGACTTGCCACGCCCACTTTTCGTAATGCCAATCCAACCACCACTTCAAATGAAACCTTTCCCGCCGCCGGAATCACTTGTGCGAATCTTTTTCCCCTTGCGGGGTGGGGGGGGAAAAAAAGAAATAATTTCAGGACAATTACGCCTAGGAAAATTAAATTAAACGGCAACGTGTCCACCCCCCCCCAACCCCTGCAAACACAACTATATCAAAATATCAACTGCTGCTGTTTTGAGCGCTGATAAAATCAAGGAAAAATGCCAGCAAATTACCAGCCTGCCTGCCTCCCCCCTCCCCTCCCTCAGTTCCATCTGAGTGTGCACATATTTGGATGTAATTTAATATGTGGCACGCGTTTTGGAAACTTTTTTTGCTCGCCCACTCCGCGGCCGTTCTTTGGCTGGTAGGACGACGCCTCAATTGTTGCCAATGAGAGGCAATTGTGTTGGTTGGTTCGGTTCTATTTTTTCCCGTTTTCGGCCAACACGAAGGGGTTGGGGGTGGGCTCGGGTCGAGGACTGCAGGCTGGCAACTGGTAATTGCATTTGTTAGTGCTCTAATTGTTTGGTCGGGGGCGGTAACGGGGCCGTCCTGTCCTGCCGGGCGGCCTAGGATAACAACAAGAGGCTTTTAATAAGCATGACCCGAAAAAATAGAATTTTAATTGTAACAAAACTGGGGCGGCCTAATGACCAAATGAGATTACCCGGGAGCCTATAATTACGAGGATCTGGATTCTGTTTCCCAAAAGTTTAAAACCCCGTAAAATACTCGTTAGGGAGGAAAACCTCCAAGCTCAAATGTTTTTATACCTTATACCCTTCAAAAGGGGAAGGGTATTTCCTCGGGAATTGAACTATGCAAGCAGAACTGAAGTTCTTTTCAAAACATTCTAATTTGGAATATAATTTTAGATGATTATTAGCTAAAATGCTTTTATACTTTTTAACCTTCAAAAAGGGTAAAGGTATCTCCCCGAAAATCGTATTTATAATGCATTCAAAATTATGGAAGAGAAACTAAAGTCCTTTTTAAAATATTTTAGTTTGGAATAGAATTTTAAATGATTATCAAAAGGCGGTGAATCTTGTGATCTAAAAAATCATCTAGGAATAATTTCCGCAAAGGCTTTTAAGGGGTAACTTTCCAATTTGTAGCCTTAAACAGATCTTTAAAATTCTAAAGACTTTAATACTCGATTTAGATCTATTGGAATCATAAAGAGAATTTGGGAACCCAAATATAAAACAATATTATCATGGGATTGTGGGAATTCAATGCCTTGAAGTTTGAAAGTATTTAAAATTGGGGAATTTTTACCTTGATGCTCTCTCCTTTCTAAGATTCTGAATGGGACTGTTGCCAAAAGTTTCTTAACTTATTGTTATTATATTATATTTACTTTTATGCTCTCTCCTTTCTAAGATTCGGAATGGGACTGTTGCCAAACGTTCTTTAAATAATTATTGACTCAATTATCTCCCAATTCCATTTAATCTCCCAAGTGGAGGTAAAAACTTTCCCCTGTGATCCTTAAATATAAGAAAGATACCCGAGATCCCCTTTCGGGTTCCCTTTACCCACGCTTAAAGCACCGCAAGGTCGGCTTTCTTGGAAGTGAAGGAAGTGCGTGCTGAAAGGATATAGCCACTTCGGGGGGTCACACAAAGGACCCACAGGCCAACAAGTTTGGATCGCTCGTTTGGAAAAGTTAATTTCCAGCCAGAAACCAAACGCACCAGCGGAAGCCGAGGATCTGACGAAGCCGACGACGTCCTTGCCCTGTAACCTGATCGGCGGCACACTTCAGCTTTGATTTCACGGAATTACTTTCATAAAAAGGAAGCCTCCACCCGCCAAAGGACACCAGCAAGCGTTTGCCCTGCAAACTGACACAAAATCTTCTAATTGCCGTCGAGCAAAGAACCGATAAGCCGACTAACCAACCGCAAAGTGCCGTGCAATTCGAGCTTGAGTTTTTATTATTATAAAAATTTGGCTTACACTCGCTGACATGGCCACGTGCAGGCCGACAGGACACACACAAATTAGACGAATTAAGTCCGAGAAAACAAACCCATCCCCCGGCCCCCACTCAAATTCAATCTCACCGGCCAGCGGGGGTGGCTGAGGGGCTGCCGGCGGCTGTGGGCCTCTTCAGCCAGACAATATAAATCTGGAGGTTAGCCGGGCATTTAAAAAATTTAATGCTCTTCCGCACGTTCATGTCAAAAGCCAAACAAAAGACGCCCAGGCCCGTCCCGGCGAGTCCTCCAAGTGCCTTTGCCTGCACTGCCGTCGGGCGGGAATGGGATGGGCATTTGTGTGGCGGGAGGGTGTGTTGGCGTGGGTGCGGGTTAAGTGCAGTGGGGGGTCAGTGGGAGGTGCTTGTGTCAATTACAAAGGCCGGCGACAGCCGCCAGACGACAGCCTGGCTGAAGCGCCCAAATCGTGGACGCCACCTGGGCTCATAATTAAACCGTGAAGGATTTTGCAGTTCCCTTTCGCATTCGCACCCCCTCAGCTAGTCCCCAACTCTCTTTTAATATGGAAATAGGAACGCTTTTGTTGGGGTTCCTGGATTCACTCTTACTGGGTTGGAAGCATTTTCGAAAGGGATCCTAAAAATTATTGGAATACTCTATATTAAGGATCGCATTTCGAGTTCTCTTTCTGAAAGAATCTATAGAAGGACAGAATCGATAAAAAAGAATACTGAAATTTCGTTTATTATCTTGGTCTTTATTTTTATCACTTTGCCCATCTTTTCCTAGCGAAAGTGAGAAAATATCTGCAATATTAAATGCTTAAAGACCTTAAAATTGTAACCTGAAATTCGATTAATTTTGGTTCTTTTTATTATTATTTCATCTGTTCCATTAAAAGATTTGGACACTTAAGATTTATGAAATTTAGAATGCTCAGAACTTAAGCTTTAATTTTCTCGCTTTTCATAATTCTAAAGATCTTTATAACTAGGAAAATAAATATACAAGTGTTCCAATCTTTTATATTGTATTTTATCACTAAAATTCTCTTATTATTTTACTATTTTAATTTATTTAATCTCTTCAATGAAAAGATGTGGAAAATGTATAATGTTCAGTACTTACGCTTTCATTTTCTTTTCTTCTCGCTTTTCGTAATTCTTCAGTTCTTTAAGACTAGGAAAATAATATACAAGTGTTCCAAGTTTCATTCTAATTCGCTTCGACCTTTCTCATTTAAATCCTTTATATTGAATAGATCAGAAAATATATTTTCTAAAAGAAGTTTAAAGATCTTTTCAAAGAAATCAAGTTTCTATACTTTTAAAAACTACTTTATTGTATCTGAAATTGCATTAATTGAACCATATTTGATTCCTACAATCCCCCAAGACTTCTGCTTGCTGCTTTTCTTTTGCTTTTCTTCTCTCTCTTTTCCCTTCCTTCAATCCATAATTTTATACTCAAACTCTCGTCTGGAGGTCCATATGAGATCCGCATTCCTCGATTAATGGCAATAACAAACCAATTTAAGCTGCCATCTTTTTCAAAACCCCAACCCACTGCTCTCCATCAAGCGAAAAGGACCTGCGCGACTGTACGAACATCAGTAATGCGTCCGCTTTAGGGCTTTAACCTAATAATGACGTTCGACTTACTTTGCGTGACTTATTTTATTAATAAAACGAGAAAATTTGTCTTGCCAACCACCCAGCTAGCCAGGATATTGGAGGAGCCTGTTTTTGGGGGTTTCTATGTTCCTTTGCGTAGGCAAGACAGACCGCCCGGTTGTTTTGGCATTTTCCGTATTACCCCAGGGATGCCCCGGCGTGCACACGACAAGGACAACTAGCTGGCTGGCTGACAGGGCCCGGGCCGAAGCATTTTGATTGGCTGAATCCCAGACATGGACAGGATATGGACACACCCCATCGAGCGACCTCAGCTCAGCAGCCGCAAGCGCCGCCACCTCCGTCCGTCCGTCAATTTCCTCCGGAGTAGTAATTCCCATCCGTCTGGCATAGCCTACTTCTGGGGGTCCGCTAGAGAGCGAATGTAGGACTATGCCGAGTTGAATTGAATTAGGGCCAAGTATTTTGACTAGCGCTTACTGGGCCCGGCCTCTTGGCCAACTAATTTGTCTATTGCCTTCATTAGCCGCATGTTTGCCGTTAGAATTACGCCAGCTGCCGTCGTCGTTGACGGGAAGTACAGTTGTGTATGCGCTGACGGTGGGCCCCAGGCCCATCGTTCAGGCGCCGATCAATAAATTAATTACAATAATTGTGGCATTTAATGAATTTAATGCACGCACATCAGCCGGCGCACACACGCCGCCAGGAGGCCCGCTGCCAGTCGGCCCGTCAATGGCGGCCATGAACCGTTAATTATGGCCAAAATGGCGACGTTGCTCTACAGTCGGCGGGCATTGATGGCCGCCCGGAGGGGGTCCTGGCATAGTTTTGGCCCATCGGTAAGGGAAAAACACATACGCGAATTCTTTCGACAGGCCGTCCAATTAGCCTAAGCTGGATTTGTGCCCCCTCCTGGCCAAGCCGAAATGCCAACGTAACGGTGCAAATGGGCTAAATTGCAGGAAGACGACGTGGCCCGGGGAAGGCGCGGGTGGGGCCCACTGTGCGTGTGTGTGCGAGGGAGACAACCGTATGGCATGCAAATGGGGGTGTGTTTGCGCCTAAGCGTCGCACACACACACCCACACACAGCCGCACCACAATGCCAAACTGCAGCAAGGGTTGGCTGCACTTCTTGCCAGGATGCTGCCGCTGCTCTCGCCCCTGTTAGAAAGAGAGAGCGAGACAGCTGATGTGTGGGGGTGGGGTGGGATGTCCTGGATCGTTTAGAGCGATTTGCTGGTTGATGTGCGGTGATTGCCGCAAACTCAACGCGACCGTCAACGAGCAAACAACCCAAGCGCGTCGCGTCATCTTCGCCAGCAACAACAAGACCAGCAGCAGCAGCAGTGGCAGCGGCAACATCGATCGGCATGTCAACGGTGAATGAGAACAGTGCAAGTGCAACATCGGCAACGGCCACTTGCCCCGCCGCGGCCAAGAGCCAAGTTGCCACCACAATGCTCACCACAAAAACGCCGTTTTCCATCGAGCATATTTTGTTTCAAAATTTAAACAGTGCTGCTGCCGCCAACAACAACAACAGCAGCAATTGTAACAACAGCAACAATCAATTCAATCAAAAGGCCGCCCGGCCGAACACCTCGAAATCCGCCCGTCCCAGTGCAATCGACAATAGCAAATCCCAGCAGGGAGCAGCTCATCCGGCCACTGCCACCGCCATCAATCCCCACAGCAATGCGTCGGGTTATCTCGCCGACGAATACGCCAAATCACTGCACGCCCAACGGTCAGTAGAATCCCCGGTCAAAAAACACGCAGGAGCAAGACTCAAAGTGAATTTGTGAGAGTCAAATGTGTGAGATGGGATACTATTTCCTTAAAAGTCTTAATAGACCAATTTACTAATTGCCTAGGGGCCCCAAAATTCCTCTTTAATCCAAAGATCAAGGATTTCTTAAGTCAGGCTAAGAAAAAGAATAACGGGTTTCTCTTGCTTGGAGTCTTCTTGGGATTCTAAATCAGAGTGAATGGAAACGAATCCCTTAAGAAGGAAAGAATCGGGTATACGAGAATATCGGATCGGATATCTTATTGTTCGGAGAGTACTGAATTTTTGGGAATCAAAGTGAATGTGCATTTGTGAGAGTGATGAGTGAGAAGAGGAAGCCCGATTCCTTAAAAGTTTTCTCGAATTTGTAGACCCCCACAATTCCTCTATAATCCGTAGATTTTCAAGATTTATTTGGAAGATCTAAGGTTTCTTAAATCGGGTTTTTAAAACAGAATTACGTGCTTTAAATTTAAAGAGTCTGGAATTTGGCTTGGGGTCTTTTTGGCATTCTAAATATTAATGAGTAGACATAAGAACCGTAAAGAGGGAAAGAATCGGGTATACGAGAATATTGGATCAGATATATACGAACTTTTCTTTCAATATGCTAGCAGAGTACTGAAAAAGAGAGAATGAGAAATTCAATTTCTCAATATTTCTTTAAAATTCATTATCCCACGACTTCCCAAATATTTTTCTTTTGAATTTCTCATTTGAAATTTTATTACTGATTATATATAAATCAATGTATAATCTAATTTTAAGTCTCTTAATCAACAGTTTTATACGATTCATAAGATCTTTAAAGCGCTTTCGTAAGTCCATTTTTCAAATGATTTTTGTCAGAATATAGAAAGACAAGATTTCTAATTCCCGGAAAGGCAGAGATCTTAAGTATGAAATGGTTTTAGGCTTTTAATTTAAGTTTATAATTTTACGTTAATCAAATCGGAAAGTAGGGATATTAAATCGACGATTAATCAATCTACAAACAAAACGCTGCCGTTTCCCTCGAAACCACTAAATTATTTTCTAAAAAGATTCCTTTAAATTGGAAGGTTATAATTTCAAATAACCAATGCCAATGGAGTTAATGGAGCTTTCAAATTTCTCGACTCAAAATATGTGGAAAATATAGAAAATTATAGGGTGATTGAAAGACGTGAATAGAGAAATTTATATGCTTAAGGAATTTATTTAAGGAAACTCTAGAGAACCAAAATTATTTCAACTCTACAGTCAAAACTAAGCTTACAAATTCTATAAACTATAATACCCTCGGAGACAAAGTAGAAGAAATATTTCGGTAGCCTTCCTCTGCCTCGAGTTGCCGTTTTTCAAGGACCTTTCATTCGACAGCTCGCACCACCACCGCTCCGGGCCGTATGTCAATTTGCCACCGCTGGCCGGCAGCGAGTTGCCGCCGTCGGCCCACCAACTGCCGCCGGGAAGTGGCCAGGGGACTGGACCACCACCACCACCACCGCCGCCGCCAGGAGGCTCCACAGGATCTGTACTGTATCCCAGCGCAGCGTACAACGACCACGGCTTCCTGCAAATGACACTCGGCTACTTGTCGCCCTCGTCCGGAACATACAAGTCCGTGGATCCGTACTTCCTCTCACAAGGTACGCCCATTGCGTCCGATTAGTGACACCCAAAGTTGCCCCGTGGGGGCAACCCAAAAACTACAAATAAAATTACCCATACGCCTCGTTGGCTGCTGGCAGCCAGTCTCTTTGGCAGCGCCCCGTTCTTCGGCGGCCCCGGCTGTGTGCCCGAGCTGGCCCTCGGCCTGGGCATGGGCGTGAATGCCCTGCGCCACTGCCGGCGCCGCAAGGCACGCACCGTCTTCAGTGACCCCCAACTCTCCGGCCTGGAGAAGCGGTTCGAGGCCCAGCGCTATCTGTCCACGCCGGAGCGGGTGGAGCTGGCCACCGCCCTGGGGCTGAGTGAGACGCAGGTCAAGACGTGGTTCCAGAACCGGCGCATGAAGCACAAAAAGCAGCTGCGCCGCCGGGACAATGCAAATGGTGAGTTTGGCTGAGGCGGCCAAGGAGTCGCCAAGGAGTTGGCAATTAGATTGGCTGCGGCCTTTTAGCTGTTCGGCCGCAAAGTTTCTTCAAAGTTTTGCCTTTGGCAATAAAAGCTAATTGAGTTTTTCCATCTTGTTCGAAATTATTGTACATTCGCCGACCGCAGAGCCCGTTGACTTCTCACGCACGGAAATGCCCGGCGCCGCCAAGCCGCCGCACGAGGGCGGCGACCCGCCCACCTCCGGCAAGGCGAGCGAGGCCAAAATGGCGGCCGCCTTCAAGTCCTCGCCGCCCGCCAGCCAGCAGCAGCTCCAGATGCTGCGCAGCAACGTGGACGGGATGTGCTTCCTGCAGCAAGGATACTCCACCGACGATTACTCCGACCTGGAGGCGGACAGCGAGGAGGACGACAACTCCAGCGACGTGGACATCATGGGCGACACGAAGCTCTACCAGCTGACATAAGGCGGCCGGGCCGGCTTGGTCCTTTTTAGTGTACATAGCAGTCAAGCGTTTTAGGATATAGAATTTCGATTCCAGTACTTCCATTTTAAGGCATCTTTCATTTTCGAACCTGCGCGCATTTGAACTTAGCTGTATCGGTGTCCTTAGCTTCCAATAAAACCGACACGAGAAAAACCGGAACACTCCAATCGGGAGGTCCCGCGGAGCGGGCGTGGCCGCGGTAAGTGAACGTCCGCCGGGCAATCAACTCCAATTGACGGGCAACAACGGCTGGCAACTCCCAGCTAATCAGGTTAAGCAGTCCTGCCATTGTCCGGCGTGGGTCGGGCGGGTCCTGCACGTGATGCTCTCTTTCTATTTTCCTTCCAGCTAACCTTCCTGAAGGGAGTGGGTGGCCCCGCCCACTGCACTTCCGACAAGCACAATGTAATTGTGGGCTTACGCCCCGAAAGGCTTGAGGAAACCGAGAGACTTTTCAAGATCTCAAGAGAACTTTGTTCCTTCAGAAATCTTTAAAATATAATCTCAGTTTTCTTCTGGAAGGAAGGTTCTTTTATAGCCTTCCAAAGGTCTAATAAATTAAGCTAACTACCTTCTATTTTAAGCGAGTTAGTAGTACTTAAAAGTTCTTCACATTTTTTTTTGGCTAAGTTGGCATTATGAAGGGTTCTTGGGAGAGATTTAATCGACAAGGGAACCCAAAGAAAACCTTACATTCTTCTACATTTGGGGGTTTCATATTTTCTATTCCTTAAATACTTTTCTTAATCTAGGAATAATTGTTTTTTAAAGACTTTTACTTATTGTCTATCAATTCTTTAATGTGTACTTTAATTCGTTCCTTTCTTTCTTTAATTAATTTTTTTATTAATTCCTTTTTATTTATTTACCTAGTTTTTTTGTTGTTCTGTTTTCTCCCTATACTCGAAACAAACAAACTTATAATTTTATGGGATGGGATGTCCAAATCGAAAAGAGCCTTTGGCATCCTCCAAAGTTGCTTGAAATCTATATAAGCTTGTCTGTCTGTCCTTCTCTCCATATATAAAAGGCCAAGACATAAAATCTTAAACATTAAGAACATTAAGACCGAATTATTATTCAGTTGGATTGGATAAAGAACCAAACAGATTAATTGTATGTTTCTTTGATTTATACCTCCTTTTTATGTTCCTTTAATTTCCCCATTATTTCTTTAAAAGAATATTATCTTTTTGGTGTTGTTTTTGTCCATGTATTCTTGTGGAAAGGGGATGATACGATCAGTTAAAAATATTCGTAATTTTTACCCAATTATTCGCATATTGTTGGGCACTGGGGGAATCGAAGAATTACTTTATTTTATTCGTGAAGACGATTTATTATTTTTAGAAAAAATACTGGAACGTACACATAGGATATATTTTATTTGGAGCTCTGTTGTTTCTTTCTTATATGATGAGCAATAAAGGGTTTATTATTTAGCCGGGACTTGGTTCTTAATAGGAATTTAAATGAGCCAATCCTAA
This sequence comes from Lissocephala sabroskyi, assembly GCA_037075105.1. Taxonomy (NCBI): domain Eukaryota; kingdom Metazoa; phylum Arthropoda; class Insecta; order Diptera; family Drosophilidae; genus Lissocephala; species Lissocephala sabroskyi. The sequence goes on along the minus strand of JBAMCP010000464.1, from coordinate 21,788 downwards.
GAAATAATATGGTAAATTCTTCACTTATTAAGATTCCTTAAAATTCAGTTTTTTTAAGACGAGTTCCAAGGTGTATAAAATTACTAAAAAATACCAAATATGAATTATTTTATTGTCGTGATAGTTTTGTGTTTATTTGTGCCCGCGCGTGTTTATTTACAATCTAAAATAATATTATGATTCTCGCCAAATCAGAGACTTTAGCTTTTCCCGGATTTAATCGGTAATCAAAAAAACGAAAGCAGCCCGCCGCTTGAGGTCATCGCAATGACACCACAGAAACCGAAAGGGGGAAGAGGAATTGACCAACTTTTTTTGATTAGCCACTGAACGAAATTCATATTCACAAAACTTGATATCTTATCTCCCCCCTCCCTCTCTCTTGTGGTTAGACGAGCCTCTTTTGTGGGGAGCTTGACAACAGCGATAAGGAATACGTTCCAGAGCTCCCCAAAGATCTAGAATCACAAATCAATTCCAAACTGTCAGTGAAAAAAACAACAAAATTTTCAAATTCCAAAAAAACATGCGATCGCTTTTGCAAGTTCCGTTGACCCGGCGCACCACGCCCACTTTTTCCACCACAACCAACAACAGCAACTCCGGTCAATTATGCTCATGTAAGTGGATCCCAAACTCACTCACGATCCACATACCCCCGCCCCCTCTTCGGTACTCTCTCGACGCCGCTGCGGACCCTCAGCTGGTCGGCGTTTCGCTCAGCGGCGTTCAGTCTTTTTAGTACAGCCAAAGGCAGCGGACGTGCTAAAAGTTCCCGTTTAGTTTTGTTTTCTTTTTTGTTCTGCTCTTCGTGGCTTTTCTTGTTGTAAGTGAAAGTAAAAAACAAAAACATTTGGGTTCTCGTTCTTGGCGAAGCTCCACAAATGTCGCCCTGCCGCGGCCACCAAGCGTCTTCCGGAGCATTTGTTGGGCTAATAAAGAAACACCCGACTGACTGTGTGTGTGTGTGGGTGTGTGTGTATCTATAGTTGATGTGGCCAAGTTGTCATGTGCGGCGAGGAAAGTTCCAAAAATAAAGCCCCCACAAGGGGGGCACGTGTAGTCCAAAATTATCAAAAAAAAAAAGCGAATCAAAATTGGCAACATCTTTGGTGTTTTTCCGGTTCCCCCCACCCCTTCTGTCCACCAAGTGTACACAAGAAAAAACAGGCTATCAGTCGCCCAGCAAAACACCACAGAACCACACAACACACACACACACACGCACATACGTTTCTGATAAAATTTGTTTAGGTTTTTTTCCCCTTCCCCCCGGGCAAACGAAACTGCTCCCCAAAAAAGGGACATTTATTTGACCTTCAGCAATTTTCGGAGGGTGTTTAATTTTATTGGTATGCTTTTTTTGTAGTGCAGCCTTGCCAACTAAACGGTAAATTCTTAGAGTCTTCGCCTCCTCCTCCTTCTCCACACACAAAATGGCCGCCAGTAACGGTGATTGTAAGTGATTTTTACTGGAGTTGTTGTTGTTGTTTGTTGCCTGTAATAACCTCAAATTAAACCAGTTTGCTTCCTTGCTCCTCCTTGCGCCTCCCTGCTCCTAGAGATCCTCCCGATAATTGCCTGACCACCAGCCACAAATTCGAAACGGGTTGGCCGGCTTGGCTGAGGGTATAAAATTTAATATTTAATAATTTTTATGTGGGAACTTTTAACTTTTATTTTAAATTCAGTTCTTTTATGGAATCGCGCTGATTTATATTTTTTAAGACTTTAAAAGAATTTAATAATTTGTATGTATGAATTTTTAACTTTTATTTGAATTGATTTATGATTTATTCTTTAAGACCTTAGAAGAATCTTCGAATTTATCCAAAGAATCAGTTCCTAACGATCTTTAGATGGCTTTTGCCTTATATTTTTGTTCGCCTAACCATTATAATATAATCTAATAATAGTAATTCGAATTTACTGAGTTTATTTTGTATTTTGTTTTCCGCTTTTTGCGATGGAAAATTCTTCAAGTTCTTATCAGTTTATTTTTCCTATTATCTAAATGTTTTTTATGTATACAATTTAATAAGAGCTCTTTAAAGTTTAAAGATCACTTGGAAATTTAAAAACAATTTCGATTTCGATTTAAAAACCTCAAATCTCATACATATTCATAGATTCGTTCATACGTAACATTCATAGCGATGTACGTGTGAGTTCTCTGCCGTCTCAAAAGTCCAAGACGCTCTCTTTTGAGTTCCGCTCTATCCAAACCTCTCTTCGCTCTATTTGGAGCTCTGCTCTCTTCAAAACTCTCCAAGCTACTCTATTTGGAAATCTGCTCTATTCAAGATTTCTCACGCTCTCTCTGGAGCTCCGCTCTCTTCAAAACTCTACACGCTGCTCTCTTTAGAGCTCTGCTCTCTCCAAGAATTCTCACGCTCTCTTTGGAGCCTCTCATTCTTTGGAGCTCTGCTCTCTTCAAGATTCTCCTCACTCTCTTTGGATCCCCGCTCTTTGATCGCTCTTGAGATCTAAATAAATAACGACGCTCGCTGGGCTGATGCGTCACTTGCAGTGGAGCGGAGGTCATCGGGGTCAGTCGATAAGGCGGCAGGCCAAAGATCTAAAAGCCCCAATCGTGAAAAGATCAATGAACATCCTTGAAACACCCAAAAGGGACCCTCCTCCAAGCCAGCTCCTCCCACTTAAGCTTTCCTAATCCTTCCGTCCTGTTTGACTCGATTGTCTTGTGGATTCTGATGGTTTATTTTTCGGCAGCCAAAATGCAGTCGGGCCCCGCCTTCGATTCCAATGCCATGACGCTGACGCGCTTCGTCCTGCAGGAGCAGCGCAAGTTCAAGAACGCCACCGGCGATCTCTCCCAGCTCCTCAACTGCATACAGACGGCCATCAAGGCCACCGCCTCGGCGGTCCGCAAGGCGGGCATCGCCAAGCTCCATGGCATTGCCGGCGACGTCAACGTCCAGGGCGAGGAGGTCAAGAAGCTCGATGTCCTGTCCAACGAGCTCTTCATCAACATGCTCAAGTCCTCCTACACCACCTGCCTCATGGTGTCCGAGGAGAACGAGAACGTCATCGAGGTGGAAACAGAGCGCCAGGTGAGTCACCCAAGGAAATTGAATCCTTTGGCTAATTGACTTCCTTCTTGCAGGGCAAATACATCGTGTGCTTTGACCCGCTGGACGGCTCCTCGAACATCGACTGCCTAGTGTCGATCGGCTCGATCTTCGCCATCTACCGCAAGCAGCACGACGGCCAGCCCACCGTCCAGGATGCCCTGCAGCCCGGCAACCAGGTGGTGGCCGCCGGCTACGCCCTGTACGGCTCCGCCACGGCCATAGTCCTGGGCCTGGGCTCGGGCGTCAACGGCTTCACCTATGACCCGGCCATCGGCGAGTTTATACTCACCGAGCCCAACATGCGGGTCCCGGACAAGGGCAAAATCTACTCCATCAACGAGGGCTATGCCGCGGACTGGGAGGCAGGCGTCTTCAATTATATTGCGGCCAAGAAGGACCCGGCCAAGGGCAAGCCTTATGGCGCCCGCTATGTGGGCTCGATGGTGGCCGATGTCCACCGGACCATCAAATACGGCGGCATCTTCATTTACCCGGCCACCAAGGCGGCCCCCAGCGGCAAGCTGCGCCTGCTGTACGAGTGCGTGCCCATGGCCTACCTGATGATCCAGGCCGGCGGGCTGGCCAGCAACGGCAAGATCAGCATCCTCGACATTGTCCCCCAGAAGATCCACGAGCGCAGCGCCATCTTCCTCGGCTCCAAATCCGACGTGGAGGAGGCTCTAAGCTACTTGAAATGAATCTGCAACTTTAATTAGACAACCCAATCAATACGAATTGGCCTTGTGCTTGGGCACGAAGGTGAGGCCCTCGGGCACGGGACCCAGAAGCATCTCGCTGAGCTTCACCCAGTCGGCCGCATTGGGGCTGCTCATGAGGGTCTCCATTTCGTCGCGGCCGCGGTACTTCTGCGGGCGGGCATTGATCTTCTGGGGCGGCGCCACCATCAGCTCGTCGGGAATATAGCGGTAGAGGAAGGACTGCCACTCCAGCAGGAAGCGGCGGGTGTTCTCCACGCCCTTCGTGTCCGAGCCCCAATGCTCCAGGCCATAATTGCAGTATTTGCGGAGCATCTCGAATCTCTGGGAAGAGCTGGGCTGCCAGGGCTTCTGCGATTTGATCTCCTGGAAGATCCAAGGCTTGATCAAGGCCCCGCGGCCTATCATCACCGAGGACACATGCGGGGCCACTGCCCGGCGCTCCTGGTAGTCCTCGAAGCTGAGAATGTCGCCGTTGCCAATCACCGGCATCTGCTTGGCCTGCGAGGCGCACTCCTCGATGTACTCCCAGTTGGCATGCTTCGTGTAGCGCTGCTCCTTGGACCGCCCATGCAGGGTCACCGCCGCGGCTCCCCACTCCTCCACCAGCGGCAGCAGCTCATGGGCCACGCTCTTGTCCGCATAGATCCCTGTGCGCATCTTCACCGTGAAGGGGAGCTGAGGAGACAGTTGAGAGCAGCTGCGGACGGCCAGCTCGAGGATGTTGGTGCGCCGCATGAGGGCACTGCCGCCGCCGGCCTGGAAGATCAGGTCGATGGGGCAGCCGATGTTCAGGTCCACGTAGTCCACCTGGGCGGTCTCGTGGAGCAGCTGGGTGGCCTGGGTGATGACGTTGGGATTGTTGCCGCACACCTGCACGCCGAAGACATCCTCGCTGGAGTGGCGCTTGGTCAGGGCCCACTCCTGGGTCAGGCCCTTGAGCAGGGGCACGGCGCAGGCCATTTCGCCGCAGGTGATGTCGGCGCCGAACTCCTTGCAGATGCGGCGGAAGGGCAAATTGCCCACGGTGGTCAAAGGCGAGAGCACGAGCTTCTCCCGGAAATCCACGGGCGGCTTTCGGTCGGCATCTCTGCCGCTGGTGGAGTCGTCTATGGCGCTGCCTATGGGCGGCTGGCCTTGCTCCTTGCGCGCCTTGTTCTCGGCCCGGATGCGCTCGGCCTCGGCTATCACCGCCTTGGTCCGCTGGAAGTCGTAGTCATGCTTGCGCAGGCGCACCTGCAGCTCTGCAAGGACTCACAGATTAACCGGGAACTTAAGGACAAGCGTTGGACTTACCCGAGCTGATGCCATTGCAGGTGGTGGGCGGCGCTTGGCTGTCGAAGTGGTCGGCTTTGATGTTGCGGCCCGCAGAGTCCAGGTGGTTCTTGCTGAAGCGGCAGGTCACGCCGCGTGGGCAGTGGCCCTTGGCCTGGTAGACAGGACAGTCCTCGCCCAGGTCCGGGCCCTTGGCGGCCAGGTACTCCTCCAGGTTGTGGACATAGCGGCAGGCGGGCAGAGCGCAAGGCTCGCCGCCGGGCCCTTCGATCAGCGAGTTGCACAAATGCTGGGCCTTGTCGTCCTTGAACACAGGGCGGTTCTGAAATACCCAAAGGATTAACTGGAGGCTGGAAATGTAGAAAACTGAACCAACCTTATTTTGGCCCCGCTTGCGTTCTTTTTTGTTCCAACGCTGGGATTTGCGGTCTGCCCCATTTTCCTCCTCGCATTTGCGCTTGTTGGTTTCGCCCTCCGCCTGCGCGGGCGGCGTTGGCTCTTTCACCAAATACCTAAAGGTAAATTGCTTAATAATTTACATATTTTTAATGGTATTTAATTTTTTACTCTGTTTTAATGTAGCAAATTCCCGGTTCCATGCTGTGGGCTTGTTCTAAACAATTTTAGATCCATAAACACGGCCGCGGCCCACACGTGTTGGGTTTTTAGTTCCCTCGCAATCAGCTGACCGGACCAGGGCTGCATTAGCCGCCGCAACTCTGATGCAATGCGGCTGTTTAAGTTTCTGCTCAAGTCCACCAAATCGGCAAGTAAATCAAATATAAATAAAGAAACTAAATTAATTGCTTGCTTTCAGCCGGCCCGCGCCCACTTCCGGCCCAGTTTCCTGGACACGCTGCGGCTGACAGTGCGCGGCGGCCACGGCGGCAATGGGCTGCCCAAATACGGCGGCGTCGGCGGCCAAGGCGGCTGCGTTTATTTCGTGGCCAAGGAAGGCCTCACCCTGCGCAAGGTGGCCCAGGGCCTGAAGGAGAAGCGGCTGTCGGCCTCCAACGGCGAGGACAGCAGCAAGGTGGGCATCTTTGGCCGGCGTGGCCTGGACCAGCGCATCGAAGTGCCGGTGGGTGTCCAAGTTTTTGACCAGAACAACAAACTCCTCGCGGATCTGAACGAGGAGGAGGCCACCTGCATTGCTGCCGGCGGCGGCATGGGCGGCTGCACGGCCAGCAACTTCATAGGCCGGCCAGGGGAGAGTCGCACAGTCAATTTGGACCTGAAGCTGATTGCGGATGTGGGCTTGGTGGGTTTTCCCAATGCCGGCAAGAGCACGCTGCTCAAGGCCATTTCCAATGCCAAGCCCAAGATAGCCGCCTATCCATGTGAGTAAAGTGGAGCTAATTGAATGGCAGAAGCTGATCCTTTTCATACCCGCAGTCACCACGATTCGACCTCAGATTGGCACCATTGAGTACCGGGACCTGCGTTCCATCAGCGTGGCCGATTTGCCGGGTTTGATTGAAGGAGCTCATGCGAATTTCGGCATGGGCCACAAGTTCCTTAAGCACATCGAACGGACGCGCTTGCTGCTCTTTATGGTCGACATATTCGGCTTCCAGTTGAGCCCGAAGCATCCCCATCGCGACTGCCTGGCCAACATCTATGCTCTGAACAAGGAACTCGAGCTGTACGATTCCAGTTTGCTGGAGAAACCCTGCGTGCTGCTGCTTAACAAAATGGATAAGGAAGGGGCCCAGGAGATTCTGGGTAACCTTAAACCCGCCATCAAGAACTTGGAGACAGGGCTTTCCGAATGCCCAGAGGAACTGCGACCCAATCGGGTGCTAAAATTCGACAAGATTCTGCCAATTTCAGCGAAAAACTCGGAGCGGGTGACCCAAGTCAAAACGAAACTACGGGAAGTGCTGGACAAGAACGCAGCGCAGCTGCACGTGGCCGACGGCGAATCTATAAAGGAGCAGCTGCAGCAGCGAGTGGGCGTCAGAGGACCCAAAATTACTTAAATTTGTATTAAATATTTAAGAATTCTTAAGAACCGCTCATTTTCAAATTTGTTTGCCGCCAGGGTTGCCGCCTGCGCAGCCTATTTCGATTGTAGACAACCTGCTGTTATCGGAACTTGTGAGTATTCGTTGGTATTTTTCGGTTCCATTTAAAAAAGAACTAATTTTATCTAGTTTCAGTAATTGGAACCAACTCCCCTGATTAGAAAAACTTTCTTAATGGAGCAAGCAAGGCAAAGCGGACCACGAGCCCAAGGAATGAACGAGAACTAAAAAAAAAGCGGCAGGTAAATTAATATTTTATTTAATAAGACGTAAAAACCATTTTTATATATTTTCGGGCTCTAATTACAAAATTAATAGCGTAATTTAAGGTAAATTCGAATTTTTTGGTAAAACTCCACTTTGAATATTATCGAAATATTCGATTTGTGTTGCAACCCTGTTGGGTTTTTGTTGTTGTTTTTGTGTGCGTCGCGACTCGCGGAAAATACAAAAAAATTGCAAAAAAAATTGTTGTTGCAATTCCCGCGCCCCGGAAACGAGACGCAAATTGTTTAAAACGCCACCGTGCCATGTCCTAGTTGTAATTAAAATGTGTGCAAATAAGAATTTACTCAGCCGCAAGGGTCAAATAAGAATATCAACACATACATACACACAATCTGTGAGCAAAACTGGTATATAAACGACGCCAATGAAAAAGGCAGAGCGTAGAAATCCAAAAAATAGGAAAAGAAGAGAGCGCGCTCCCCCCCACCCGCCGAGGCGAGGAGCCCTTCCAAAATAAGCCCGTAACTCTTAATTGCGCCGGCAAATTGATTTTTGCAAAACCAATTTCAACTTCGTGATGTCACAACAACACCCGCACTCACACCCACACCCACACTCACATCATCTTTATCATCACCATCAACAGCAGCAGCAGCAGCACCAGCAGCATCACCAGCAGCAACAGCAGCTCCACCACCAGCAGCAGCAGCATCACCACCACCAGCAGCACCACCAACACCACCACCACCAGCAGCAGCAGCAACAACAGCATAAACAAATACAACACTCTTGGTACTCACATGTTGCTTCCTACCCGCACGCAACGGCCTTTTCCGCGCCCTGCAAAACTATGAATATGTCGTCCAGTGGCGCCGCCTATGGAGCAGCCGCGGCGGCTCACAGTTACTACGGCGGCGGCGGCAGCGGCAGCAGCGATATTGCCGGCCTGGCGGCCTACAACCTCGAGGCCAATGCGGCCAATACCGTTGCCTATGCCCACAACCAGCTACTCCAATACCAGCAGCAGCAACAGCAACAACACCAGCAGCAACACGTCCAGCGGTCCGGCTACATGACAGCCGCCCATCACCACAGCCTCATGCACAATCCCACATATCCGTACATCAAGAGCGAGCCCATCGAGCTGGGCGACGACCGCCAGCGGCAGCACTTCCAGCAGCCGCCGCAGGCCACCGGCAATCCCATGGCCCCCCCGCCCCTGCCGTCCGTCGCCGCCAACAGCGAGATGATAATAAAATGTAAGTACCCCCCACGCCGCCCCCAAGGCAATAATAAAATTAGTTGGGTAGAACAGAACCCTCGGCTGATAGTGCACACACAGACGCACAATAGCGCCTGCAGCGGGCGATTTTTATAATCAATTTTGTTTTTGCGCTCGTCTTTCGGTTTTAGTTATCCCATCTTATTGAGGTTTTTTTTTCTCATTTGGAGGGAATCGGAATCGATAAATAAAATTACGAATAATACCGTTTGAAAAAGAGTGAGAGAGAGGGAAAAAGAAGAATTACAGAAGAGACCGTTGGGTTGGGTGGGTTTCGTTCGGTTGATTTTCGTTTTTCTCGTTTCGTTCGGTTGTTCGGTTCGCGCTTTTGTATTTCTCTATCTGAGAGACCGAGACTTCTCTATACACCCCATTCACGCACTCACACGCACACCCGCCTACAGTGAGCTCTCGCTAAAGAACAAAATCAAATATATCCTTAAATATATTCCTTATATTCCTTAAAATATAATCATATGAAAAGTCTTAAAAAAAAATCCTTATAAATATTTTATATTTACTGTTCTAGTTGCCGTAAGTTTACTGTTTATAGATATAAACTTGGGGTATATAGGAATGAACTGACTTGGGATACAGACAAAATCCTGTGCTTGTGTGTGTGTGTATTCGGTATTCGGTACCCGGTTCCGGATTCCTTAACTATTTCTAGGTCCTTACTTTCCCCCAAAACGTCAGTCTTGTCTGCTCAGTTCTACCGACCAGACTCTTTCCAGTGAAAAAAATCTAGAAAAAAAAATAAATAACTCCGAGCAACCGAAAATAACAAGTTCATTCTAACCTCAAAAGTGCCATCGACTCGAGCCAGAAATTGTAAGTAAATTGAAAATCATATTCTGTGGAAATTCGGCGTCCGAAATTTAAAGATAAAACTCCAATTAACCGACTCGTCGGCTGCTATCGACCGCCTGCTTATCGCCCACCAGATACACATTCTCTATAAGAACCGGGAAAGAAAACTCGTGGGGGGAGGGAGACAAAAATATGTTTGACTTTAAATTGATGGAAAATCAATAGGTTAAATTTGAGGTTAGGTTGGAATTTTGAGTGATTTGTATTTTTTTTTTTAGCCGAGCCTCTGGACGAGCATGGCGCGGCCTACAAGTCGAGTTTCCTAGACGACAACACGCCCTTCGCGGACTTCAGCAAGTTCCCCGACTTCAACCAGGACATGCTGAGCCCCAAGGTCGAGCTGACCGTCAAGGACGAGTCCTCCGGCTATGGCGGCAGTTCCTCCAGCCACAAGGTGAGTTTTTTTTAAATACTTGCAAGTTGCAACCAAAAAAAACTAATTTGTGTCCTCTTCCCGCAGCAGTTGAATCCGCTGAGCGCCTTCGCCCGCCGCCGGCAGGCTTTGCCGCCCACCGCCGAACGGCCCACGGACAACCTGCCCACCTGCCAGCGCTGCAAGGAGGTCTTCTTCAAGAAGCAAACCTACATCCGCCATGTGGCCGAGAGCAACTGCACCATCCAGGAGTACGACATCAAGTGCAGCATCTGCCCCATGTCCTTTATTACAGTGGACGAGCTGGTCGCCCACAAGCAGCTCCACCGCGAGGACAAGTTCTTCTGCCTGAAGTACTGCGGCAAATTCTACGACAACATCACCGACTGCGAGTCCCACGAGTACATGCACCACGAGTACGATCCTTTCGTCTGCAACGTGAGTTCCCCGCCAACCCAACCAACCGGCCTGACTAATTTCCGGACTCTTTTTTCAGATGTGCTCGGCCACGTTTGGCTCGCGGGAGCAGCTGTTCGCGCATCTGCCGGTGCACAAGTACCAGCAGCGCCACGACTGCCCCATCTGCCGGCTGTGGTACCACACGGCCCTGGATCTGCACAAGCATCGCCTGTCGACGCCCTACCTCTGCGGCAAATACTACAAGGGCCTGGGCGGCTCGGCGGGCGGCGGCGGCTACAAACTCCAAGACTGCCACCTGAGCGCCCTGGAAAGTGAGTTTGATTTTGCCACTCGAGATTCCATTTAAACTGTTTGAATTTCAGTGGGCTCCTCGCAAAAGGCTTCCAGCACGGCTTCCAGTTCTTCCAATGCGGCTCTGCCGGCCACGGCCGCCTTGAGTTCCCTGCTGCAGCAGCGCCAGGCAAATGAGAGCGGCAGCTCGAGCGGTTTGTTCGCCACCCACAAGTCCACGGCCCAGTCGGATGTGAAGCTCGAGCGCAGCTACAGCAACTCCACCAGCGAGTCCTCCTTCGGCCACCACGACGGCTTCGCCAACAGCTACGGCAGCGATGCCGGCCTCACCCTCACCGGCGGCCCCGCCCAGCAGGCCCAGTCGGCCCACTCCTCCACCCTAGACGACTCCGACGACGCTCTGTGCTGCGTGCCGCTCTGTGGGGTACGCAAAAGCACCAGCCCCACGCTGCAGTTCTTCACGTTCCCCAAGGACGACAAGTACCTGCACCAGTGGCTCCACAACCTCAAGATGTTCCATGTGCCGGCCTCGGCCTATGTGAACTACCGGATCTGCAGCATGCACTTCCCGAAGCGCTGCATCAACCGCTACTCGCTGTGCTACTGGGCCGTGCCGACGTTCAACTTGGGCCACGACGATGTGGCCAATTTGTACCAGAACCGGGAGCTGACCAACACCTTTACCACCGGCGAGGTGGCCCGCTGCAGCATGCCCAACTGCACTAGCCAGCGGGGCGAGAGCAACCTGAAGTTCTATAACTTCCCTAAGGACATCAAGAGTCTGATTAAGTGGTGCCAGAATGCCCGGCTGCCTGTGCAGGCCAAGGAGCCGCGGCACTTCTGCAGCCGCCACTTCGAGGACCGCTGCATTGGCAAGTTCCGGCTGAAGCCCTGGGCTGTGCCCACTCTACACTTGGGCGCCCAGTGCAGCAAGATCCACGACAATCCCAAGAATCTCTATGTAGAGGAGAAGCGCTGCTGCCTGCCCTTCTGCCGGCGCAGCCGCTCCTCCGACTTCAATATGTCCCTCTACCGTTTTCCCCGCGACGAAGTGCTGCTGCGCCGCTGGTGCTACAACCTGCACCTCGACCCGGCCGTCTACCGCGGCAAGAACCACAAGATCTGCAGCGCCCACTTCATCAAGGAGGCCCTGGGCCTGCGCAAGCTCTCGCCGGGTAAGTCTAACCAACTTGACTCCTTCAACCATAGAGATTAATGTTTGCTTGCAGGGGCCGTGCCCACGCTGCATTTGGGCCACAACGACACTTTCAACATCTACGAGAACGAGCTGTGGCCGCCGCCCACGGCTCCGGCCCCCACGGCCAGCAACCATCACATCCATCAGCCCCAGCAGCCGGCCCAGCGCGCGCCAGGCAAGAACTACCAGCGCTATTCGGTGGCCTCGACCTCCTCCTCGACCAGCTCCTTGTCGCTGTACGTGGACCAAGAGCTGGGCTCCTCGTATGCCTCCTCCTCCTCGGCTGCCATGAACGTGTCCGAGTGCATGGACATCTGCTGCGTGCCTGGATGCGAGAGCAAGCGCCATAATAGCGAGGAGATCACATTCCACACGATACCCCGCCGCCCGGAGCAGATGCGCAAGTGGTGCCACAACCTGAAGATACCCGAGGACAAGATGCACAAGGGCATGCGCATTTGCAGCCTCCACTTCGAGCCTTATTGCATTGGCGGCTGCATGCGTCCCTTCGCCGTGCCCACTTTGAATCTGGGCCATGAAGACGACGACATCCACCGCAATCCGGATGTCATCAAGAAGCTCAACATACGCGAAACCTGCTGCGTTCAGGTGTGCAAAAGGAACCGCGACCGCGACCATGCCAACCTCCACCGCTTCCCCTCGAACGTGGCCCTGCTGACGAAGTGGTGCGCTAACCTGCACCGCCCTGTGCCCGATGGGATTAAGCTGTTCAACGATGCCATCTGCGAGGTGCACTTCGAGGAGCGCTGCCTGCGCAACAAGCGGCTGGAGAAATGGGCCGTGCCCACTTTGCTGCTGGGCCACGAGAGCATTCCCTGCCCGCTGCCCAGCGAGGCGGAGGTGGCCGAGTTCTACGCGCGCCCGAGTGCCCCCAACTGCGGCGACGAGGAGGGCGAATGCTGCGTGGAGTCCTGCAAGCGCAATCCCAGCGTGGATGACATTAAACTCTACCGCCCGCCGGAGGACGCCGAGGTCTTGGCCAAGTGGGCCCACAACCTGCAACTGGAGGGCGAGCAGTTGGCCAATTTGAGGATCTGCAATCTCCACTTCGAGGCCCATTGCATTGGGAAACGCATGCGGGCCTGGGCCATACCCACGCTCAACCTGGGCACGAGTCTGGAGCAGCTGTACGAGAATCCCGAGCAGGCCAGCATTTACCGCGGCCGCGGGCGCCGCGAGCTGTCCCGAGAGACGGCCGCCTCGGCCAGCAAGCCCACTTGGCTGCCGCGCTGCTGCCTGCCGCACTGCCGCAAGATCCGCTCGGTCCATCATGTCCAGCTGTACCGCTTCCCCAAGATCAACCGCTCGACGCTGGCCAAGTGGGCCCACAACCTGCAAGTGCCCCAGGTGGGCAGTGCCCAGCGGCGCCTGTGCTCGGCCCACTTCGAGCCGCATGTCCTCAGCAAGAAGTGCCCCATTCCCCTGGCCGTGCCCACGCTGGACCTGAATACTCCGCCGGGCTTCAAGATCTACCAGAACCCGGCCAAGCTCAAGGTGCCCAAGCTGTGCATGCAGCGGGTGTGCGTGGTGGACAGCTGCCGGCGCCAGCGCAGCCATGGCGTCCAGCTCTTCCGGTTCCCCAACAACCCCAACCTCTTCCGCAAGTGGCTGCACAACCTCAAGAAGCGCCCGAAGGGCGGCATGCGGGCCCAGTACCGCGTGTGTTCCATGCACTTCGAGACGCACTCGTTCAATGGCAAGCGGCTGAGTGCCGGGGCCATACCCACGCTGGAGCTGGGCCATGAGGACGAGGATGTCTACCCGAACGAGGCCCAGGCCTTTGTGGAGGAGCACTGCGCGGTGGAGGGCTGCCAGTCGTCCAAGGAGCAGGCGGAGGTGCGGCTCTTCCGCTTCCCTACGGACGACGAGGATTTGCTGTGGAAGTGGTGCAACAATCTGAAGATGAACCCCGTGGACTGCGTGGGCGTGCGCATCTGCAACAAGCACTTCGAGGCCGACTGCATTGGCCCCAAGCATCTCTACAAATGGGCCATTCCCACCCAGCAGCTGGGCCATGACGACACTGAGATCGAAATGATCCCCAACCCGAAGCCGGAGGAGCGCTATGTGGATCCGGTTTTCAAGTGCTGCGTGCCGACCTGCGGGAAGACCCGCCGGTTTGATGAGGTCCAGATGAACAGCTTCCCCAAGGACCTGGCCATGTTCGAGCGCTGGCGCCACAACCTGCGGCTGGAGCACCTGCAGTTCCGGGAGCGCGAGCGCTACAAAATCTGCAACGACCACTTCGAGGACATTTGCCTGGGCAAGACGCGGCTCAACCTCGGCTCCATACCCACTCTCCAGCTGGGCCATGAGGAGACCGAGGATATCTACCCGGTCAATCCAGCGGAGATCCAAAGCAGCCTGTTTGGCCGCCAGAAACGGCGCAGCGTGGAAGCCGGCGGCTGCAGCATGGAAGAGGCCACCGACCAGAACACCCGCCAGGTGAAGATCAAGCGCTCCTTGGGGGATTTGAAGTGCTGCGTCAGCGGCTGCGGCAAGAGCCGCTTGGAGCATGGAGTCCGCCTGTTCCCCTTGCCCAGCGGCAAGCACCACCAGCTCAAGTGGCGCCACAACCTCAGCCTTGAGCCGGACGAGGTGGGCAAGGCCACGCGGGTCTGCAGTTTGCATTTCAACAAGCGCTGCCTGGACGGCAACCAGCTGAGGTCCTGGGCAGTGCCTACCCTGCACTTGGGGCAGCCGCAGCTGCCGATCTACGAGAACCCCAAGAACATTCCCGGCTTCTTCACGCCCACCTGCGCCCTGGCCCACTGCCGCCAGCGGCGCAGCATTGACAATGCCCTGCGCACCTTCCGCTACCCCAAGAGCGAGGATCTCTTAGAGAAATGGTGCGCCAATCTGAGGCTGGAGCCTGGGCAGTGCCGCGGGCGCATCTGCGCCGACCACTTCGAGCCGGTGGTGCGCGGCAAGCTCAAGCTGAAGACCGGAGCCGTGCCCACTTTGAACTTAGGCCACGACGAGGATGTCATCTACGACAACGAGGCCATCAAGGGCGCCTTGGACGAGCGCCACTCCGACGAGGAACGCGAGGCCAAGCAAGAACCCGAATCTGAGCCAGAGCCCGGCCCGCCGGAGGAAGGCGATGACGATGATGACTACTATGATCCCTTGGAGCTGGTGGAGACCTTTGCCGCGGCCCCAGCCGACGGCGAGGACCACAGCAACGAAGGCTTTGCCTACCAGGACAACCAGGAGAACTCCTCCGACAATGAGACCGGGGAGAATGTCTTCCCCGATGCGGTGACCCCGCCGCTGCCCAGCCAAAACCGCCAGGGAGTAAAGCGCGAGAAACCCGCCAACAATGTGACCCCCATCTGCTGCCTCCAGCACTGCCGCAAGGAGCGCACCGCCCAGCACCACCTGAGCACCTTCGGCTTCCCCAAGGACCGCCAGTTGCTCAAGAAATGGTGCGCCAACCTCCACCTCGACCCGGACGACTGCGTGGGCCGCGTCTGCATCGAGCACTTCGACCCCGAGGTCCTCGGCAGCCGCAAGCTCAAGCAGAACGCCGTGCCCACCATCAACGTGGGCCATGACGACCCCTTGCCCTATGCCCACAACGGGATCAAGATGGAGCCGCTGGCCGCCCGCGGCCGGGAGCCCTGCGACCAGTCGGATTTTCGGGTTTGGTGCCTGAAACACAACCGCAAGAGGAAGTCGCCGCCCCCGCTGGACCTCAAGGAGCCACCGGATCTGATGGCCAAGCGCTTCAAGATCTCCCGGGAGAACCAGGCCCGCCTTTGCGGAGTCCGCGGCTGCGGTAAGTCCCCCCAAAGTCATCCCATTCGCCTGCTCCGCCTGCCCCGCGAGCCCGCCCTGCTCAGGAAGTGGCTGCATAACCTCAAACTACCCGAGCCGTCGGCCCTGCTTGTCTGCTCGGACCACTTCAATCGGCAGTCCTGGCGCGACGGCCAGCTAGTCCCCCAGGCTTTGCCTACCCTGCGCCTGGGCCACTCGGACCCCAACATCTACCAGGACGAGAGCCGCCACTGCCTGGTCCAGAACTGCCCCTGCGCCCGGCTGAGTCTCGAAAACTACTACGACCTGCCGGCCGACCGGCTGGTGAGGATCTCCTGGCTGGCCCACCTCGGCCTGCCCGCCCAGCAGGGCCAGCTCTGCCCGCTCCACTACCTGGAGCTCTACGAACAGGTGCCCTTGCTGTCGGCTGTGCCGGCCGAGGTGCGGGTGGAGCTGCAGCAGAACTACGACACCATTGCCACCTCGGAGGCCATTTTGAGGCTGCGCTGCGCGGTGCCCGGCTGCCCCACCAAGTACACCGATGGCATACGCCTGTGCCGGCTGCCGGTGGGCGAGGAGCTGCGGGCCAAGTGGCTGCACAATGCCAGGATCGCCGGCTACCGCTCCTGCCGGCATGACCAGTTCCGCGTCTGCCTGCTCCACTTTGAGTCCCACAGCGTGGCCCCCTTGGGCCCCAAGTCCTGGGCTGTGCCCACTTTGATGCTCAACCATGACGAGGAGATCTTTGCCAACCCCGAGGAGCACCTGGCCCAGCTCACCATCAAGACCGAGCCGCCGGATGACCCGGCTGTAATCCTCGCCCTGGCCAGCCCCAGCCCGCGCAGTGGCCTGCCGCGGGTCTGCTGCATAGCAGCCTGCGGGCAGATCTCTGTGGCTGGCAACCGCATGAAGTTCTTCCCCTTCCCCCAGGCCGAGCTGGCCCTGCAGAAGTGGTGCATCAACACCCAGCAGGTGATCAGCGAGGCCTCTGGCCTTTACATCTGCGAGCTGCACTTCGAGCCGGACGCCCTGTGCCGCGGGCAGCTGAGGGCCTGGGCCGTGCCCACCTTGCAGCTGGGCCACGAGGACCATGTGATACCGAATGCGCGGCACAACGGCGACATAGCCGACAGCCAGGAGGACAACGAGGCTTTGGAGTACATCCATGCCAACTACTGCTCCGTGATGAGCTGCTTCCAGCGGGGGGGCGAGGGGCAGCCGCTGCGGCTCTTTCCCTACCCCCAGGACAAGCAGATGGTCCGCAAATGGGCCAGCAACTGCAAGCATCGCACTATGAAGGCCACCAGCCATGGCTACCGCGTGTGCCAGCGGCACTTTGAGCCCGACTGCTTCGAGGAGGGACAGCAGGAGCTGCGGGAAGGATCCGTGCCCACTTTGGAGCTGGGGCTGTCGATGGGCCTGCAGCAGAGCTCCTGGCGCGAGCACAGCCGCTCGAAGACTCCTTTGCCCGTGAAGAAGCCCGACAAGCAGCTCGAGTGCGCCGTGCCCAAGTGCCCGGGCCAGACTGCCGGCCAGGGGGCCCGCATCTTCTACAAGTTCCCGCGGGCCAGCAAACTCCTCAACGACTGGTGCCACAATCTCAACATGGAGCCGCCGGCCGGCCGCACTTTGCACATTTGCCAGCGGCACTTCGAGCCGCGCTGCTTCAGCGACGACCAGCAGCTTATACGCGGTGCTCTACCCACCCTGGAGCTGGGCCATGAGGAGGGCTCGGAGGTCCAGCTGATTGAGAGTTTGGATTCCTTGCCCACGGATCAGCGCTGCTGCGTGCCGGCCTGTGGGAAGACCCGCTGCGATAATGTCCAGCTGAGCGGCTTTCCGAAGATCAAGTTCCTGGCCGACAAGTGGCTGCACAACCTGCGCATGGACCCCAAGCACCACAGCCCCAAGGACCGCGTCTGCAGCCGCCACTTCTCCCCCAACATGTACGAGTACGGCCGCCTGAGGGTGGGGGCCATTCCCACCCTGCAGCTGGGCCACGAGGAGGCCGACATCTACCATGCCGACGAGCAGGTCCTGGGCAAGAGCCGCAAGTTCCACACGCCCACCGGCAGTCGCTACCAGCAGGACCTGCGCCTGGCCTGCTGCTATCCCGGCTGCGGCATGGGCAAGATCCCGCACAGCTCGGCCTTCGACCTGCCCGCCAACGGGGCCATGCGGGCGGCCTGGTGCGCCCACCTGGAGCTGGCCGACGCTGGCGCGGAACTCAAGCTCTGCCCGCTGCACTATGTGATGGTGAGCGATGCCGTGCCGGCCGACAAGGAGCTAACCAACGAGGAGCGGCAGCTCTTGGAGGAATCTTATGAGCGCGCCCGCCATAACTGCCGGGTGAGGCCCTCGGTGTGTGCAGTGCCCAAGTGCCATTACCTGCAGACGCGGGACGGCGGCGCCTTGCATCGCCTGCCCACGCGGCCGGAGCTGCTGGCTCGCTGGCTGCACAACACGCGGCTGGAGTACGACGAGGACAAGCTGCACTGCCTGAAGGTCTGCGACTGGCACTTCGAGCCGGGCTGCCTCAACGAGTCCAAGCGGCTGAAGGCCTGGGCTGTGCCCACCTTGAAAGTGCCGGAGCGCGGGGAGGGCGAGGAGCCGCTTTACCAGAACCCCAGCGAGGCGGAGTGGGAGCAGCTCAACCAGAAGCCGGCCCGGGTGGACCAGGACGAGGAGACGAACCACAGCTGCTGGCCGCCCAGCGAGACCGAGGAGAACTCCACCTTCGAGCCGATTGTGGTGATGGAGCCCGCAGATTCCCAGGATGCCTTGCCGCAGCGCACAAGGCGCGGGAGAATGCTGCGATCGGCCGGCGAAGAGGAGGACAGCAACTCCCAGTCCATGCCCATGGAGGCCTTGGAAGTCCTGCTGGAGGTGGGCCATGTGGAGAAGTGCACCAGCTACGAGCAGAGCGACCGGGCTGGCCTGGCCGTGGGCTCGCCGCCGGCCAATCCCCTGCCCTGCCCCACGTACAGCGCCCGCAACTGCTGTGTGCGCGGCTGCCGCACCACCGCCCGCGACGTGGACGAGGTGAAGCTCCACAAGTTCCCCACCTCCCTCGAGCTGCTGCGCAAGTGGATGCACAACACTCAAGTCGAAGTGGACACCAACTTTGCCTGGCGCTATCGCATTTGCAGCTACCACTTCCGGGCCGAGTGCTTCAATGGCTACCGCTTCCGCAGCGGCACAATGCCCACGCTCCACCTGGGACCCAACCGCCCGGCCATAATCTACGAGAACGACTTCGACAAGGCGGCCCCTGCTCCTTTCAATGAAGGGGAGGATGATCACGAGGACGGAACAGAGGAGGAGGTGATGGCAGGCGGCCGGAAGTCCAGCAAGTTCTGCCAGATCGAAGGCTGTTTCAATCATTTGAACACGCCGAACATCACGCTGCACAAGTTCCCGCACTCGGCCGATCTGTGCCACAAGTGGCAGCACAACACGCAGGTGCCCTTCCTGCCGGAGTTCCGCTGGCGCTACCGCATCTGCAGCGTCCACTTCCATCCCTTCTGCCTGATGAACACGCGGCTGTCCCACGGCAGTGTCCCTACCCTGAAGCTGGGCCCGCGGGCCCCCTCGGACCTCTACGACAACTGCTTCCAGTCCATCAACCTGCAGCCCGAGGAGCCGGCCAACCAGCCCAGCGACTATGACAACGACAACGAGGAGGCCATGAAGTTGCTGGTCCCGGAAATGCAACTGGAAGAAGGCGACGGCAATGACTTCCGGTACAATGAGGTCAAGTCGGGCTATGGCAAATGCTCGCTGATCCACTGCCAGAAGCAGAAGGCCCAGCACGGCGTCCACATCTACAAGTTCCCCAAGTCGGCCGCCCAGAAGGAGCGCTGGATGCACAACCTGCGCATCCTCTACGACGAGCGCCGCCCCTGGAAGTACCTCATCTGCAGCGAGCACTTCGAGCCGCAGTGCATCAAGCTGCGCAAGCTCAAGCAATGGGCCGTGCCCACCCTCAACCTGGGCCCCAATGTCCCCGACATTCTGTACACCAACGAGCAGTGCAAGGAGGTCATCACGCCCACCAGCTGCACGGAGAACAGCGACGAGACCGGCGGGGAGTCCGCTCTACCCAAAAAGCCACCGCGCAAGCGGCAATTCGAGGAGCTCAGCTTCGAGGACGAGGATGCCGCCCCGCCTAAGCTGTCCCGAGAGTCCAGCCTCACCGCCAATGTGCCGCCCTACAAGATCAAGGTCTGCTGCCTGCCCTACTGCCGGCATCCGCGCGGCAATGGCATCAAGCTCTTCCGCCTGCCCAACAACTCGGCCATCATCCGCAAGTGGGAGCAGAACACTGGGATGCTGTTCAAGGAGTCGCAGCGCAACACGCGGCTGATTTGCAGCCGGCACTTCGAGCCGGAGTTGATTGGCGTGCGGCGGCTGTCGCAGGGCGCCGTGCCCACCCTGCACCTGGACCGGGTGGACGGGCCGCCCATTCCAGCCTCGTCCTCGCTGTCCTCCTACCCGCGGGTGCGCCAGCGCGCCCCGCCGCCCACCTGCTGCATGGCCGACTGCCAGAGCGACGCCAAAGTCTACAAGTTCCCCAGCGGTAAGTTCGGTTAGGGACAATTTTTGAAGCCTGTCTGATTTCTGTTTCCTTGCAGATCCTGGGCTGCTGCGCCAGTGGTGCCAGGTGTTGAAACTCGGGGACCTGAGGCGCTACCGCGGCAAGCACATCTGCGCCGCCCATTTGCCGGCCAATGCCTTGAACGGCCACAAGCTGCGCCAGGGCAGCGAGCTGCCGCCGTTTACCAAGCGCCCGCCGGCCGCCACCGGCAGCTCTGCCACAGCCTCCAGCAGCGCCAGCACCCACCACTCAGCCTCGGCTGCCAGGATGTGCCTGCTGTGCGGGGCTGGCGGCAGCGAGCAGCCGCCGCTTCTGGGCTTCCCACAGAACCGGAACGTGCGTGCCAAATGGTGCTACAATCTGAAGATTGATCCGCTGCCCAAGTGGGACAACTCGAACCACATCTGCAGCCGGCACTTCGAGGACAGCTGCTTCGGCAACCGGGCACTGGGACAACTGCTGGCGGATGCGGTGCCCACGTTGCATTTGAAGCACAACGACGACAACATCTTCCTCAACGACTTCCCCGCGGCGGCGGCTACGGCCAGGACTGCCGCCGCACAGCCAATGGACGAGGGTGAGGAGGACGACGAGGAGGAGATTGGGGAACCTCTTGTTGATGATGAAGAGGAGGAGGAGGAGGACGATGACCTTGACGACGATGATAATCTGGTGCTGCCGTAACGTTTCCTCATCGGGAGCATCTGGATTGCCAGGCAGCTGCGGATCCAACGACACGACAAGAATATCAGTAATTTAATGTATCTAATTTAAGTAGAACCGCCAATCCACGCCCCACCCCACACGCGGTATCCTTATATAATCCATTGACGACTCATCGATTGATGTACATTTAGGAATGTACGCTATCCAAGTGATTTTATTAAGTTTAGTCCGGGCCCCAGGCGCCCGCAGAGGAGCGAAGGACGCGCATAATCCAACCTCTCCCATATCCTGTAGAGAGTAGCAACGACTGGCAGCTGGAGATTTGTGCGGACTCGACTCGCATCGGTTCCTTATGCGATTTCATTTTCGATATATGATATGTACCTATTTTAAAACGTAACTGTACTTCCATTGGAAGACCTCCAAACGCCCTCAAAGACACCCACACACAACCACAAACACACAAACTGATATCGTGTATAACTAATAAATCTTGGTGTTTTATACAAAAATCGAACGTCCTTAAAATTTATTGGGATTTTTTTCCCTCGAGAACCGCTGGACCGATTTGCAAACGGAATCTAATTCTAAATCATTGCCAGCCAGCCGATCTGTGGGCACTTTGCAGAAAATCGCAATTCAAATTGCGCGCTGTGTGATAGGCTATACATTTTGCATAATAATAAAAATTTGCCCCTGTGTGATAGGCAACACATTTTTTCTTTTTTGGGCCGGCCATCCAATTTGCAAAAATTTCAAATGCAAATATCTCGAAAACCAAGCAAGCGAGGGCAAAGGTCAAATATGTTTTGGAAAGGTCAGACGGTAGGCTTTAATTGTTTACTATCATTTTGTGGAAAGGTCAAGCGGTCACCGAGATATAGGCAATCAAAAATTTCAAACCGTCATAACTCGAAAACCAAGCGAGATAGCGCAACGGTGCCATATACCTTTTTTAAAGGTCAGATCG